>WSUD01000095.1:7855-19043 GCA_019633495.1 Tulasnella sp. 427 | reverse complement strand
CTGATTAATGATAGGGCTGATGTCCCACAAATAGAGCTCGTCGCATAGGCCATCGCATCAGCTGGAAGAATATACGTACGGGATGTCTGAGGAGGCGGAAGGAGCTCTTGCCCGCCAGGACGTTGCCTGGGAGGGAACGTGTATACACGGAGCTCGTCCCCGCTCGCCACCCACTTCTGCGCCACCAAGCGAACAGCAAGATATCGACACTCTCGCCGTGGACTTGGACCGAACTTTGGTAGTTGATACCGATCCCTTGGAAGATGTCGATCCAATACGGAGTGAACTAGATCCTGGAGATCGCGCCACTTTTGCGGCTCTGAACTACAAGTTCTCTCTGATTACTGTTGGGACCCAAAGGTATGCGTATTTGCTACTACTGGTGTAGTGATCACTTATAGTTATATGATCGGTTCAGTGGTGCTATCCTCCTTTACCCGATCCCGCTTTCCCCTTCGTCCCCGCCACCCGCTGTCGTTCAGAAACTGTCCCATTGGTCCCAAACAGGAGCTGTCCAAACGATGGAATGGACCTCGGACGGATATGCTTTCGCTGTGGGCTGGGAGAAAGGCTGGGGGGTATGGAGCGTAGGGGGTAGATGTCTCGCGAGTGGTGTTGGGGTGGAGGACTTTTCCTTCGGAGGGAACGACCTAGACAGGCGAGCAATGGCTGTGCAAAGCTACCTCGGATGTCGCTGACATAAGTTTTCCCCAATTGTCCTTTAGCTTTAAAGATTCGTTCATGTTCGGTGTCCGGTCATTGGTACAATATCCTTTTCGTATCCCTCTGCTGTTCGCTGATTTAGACGCGTTAGCTTTGGCTTCCCGGGAATTTCGAGCTGCTTGTGCTCTCCGGCACTGGAACAACCTCGAATGGTCAGTTCAGTCATTATATTTGCCATTACTAATGCTAAGGTGACCATTAGGTTCCCGCCCTAGCGAACTCTTCTGCATCCCTTTCGCGAAAAGCGCAGTCACGGGTCAACAAACCCCGGTACTTCAGATGATCGTTCTATACACTTGGAGCTGCCACTAAATTGGATGACATAGGACAATACCCGCTACGCCTTTTTGCAAATGGACGACAAAGTGATGGTCTACAGAGGCGCCGATCAACCTGATATGAGCGTAATTAATCCCGAGTCGGACGTTTGGCAGCACATCAAGGTAGCTATCGTTGAGCTCTTAATGAGAAACATGCGATACTGAAATTTGCAGATCCCGGCATCATATATCGCCTCGAATTGGCCTATTAGATACGCTTCAATCAGCGCCGACGGACGGCTAATAGCGGTTGCCGGCAGACGCGGATTAATTCACTACAGCATGGCGTCTGGTCGATGGAAACTTTTCCAAGATGTTGGGCAAGAACAGGCTTTTGTCGTTCGAGGAGGGTTGGTGTGGTTCCACCACGTATTGATTGCTGGCGTCGAAGCCAGCCGGTCCCACCAGGTTGGTACTCGAGTATAGCAAGCGAATTTGAGTATTTTATGCTCCTTCCTCTTATTACAGGTCCGCCTATACTCCCGCGACTTGGAACTGGCAAACATGAACGTCCTTCATCGCGAAATGTTCCCAACTGCTGTGCTCCTACTGTCGCTGGTAGACAACAGTTTGCTGGTGTACACGGCGGATAATACGCTGTATCACTATCTGGTAATGCCGACAGAAGACTCGATACGCCTCCACCTTTGTGGTAGTATCAGTTTTGATGGCGTCGTCGCTGTACCGAATCTCGTACGCGGAATGAGCTGGATGATCCCGGGCGCACAAAAGCGTGAGTTTTCGAGACTACATTCCCGAGTTCTATTAACGTACTCCGTGCGCAGAGTTTGGTGACCCTGCTGACGACATGGTCTCGGCAACCATTCTGTTACTTGTTGGAGAGAAATTGGTCCTTTTACGGCCTCGGAAGGCGAGTGGTGCCTCTAGCAACGAGTTGCTGCTGGCAAGTTGACGGACATTCGTAGGCCGGAGCGCATGAAGTCAAGTATGACATGCAAATTCTCGCCGATAGGATCGAATTCTGCTGGATTCATCTCAGCGGGATCGGCACACTGGAGAACTCTCTCTGGGGGTATGACGGAAAAGGCATCCGAGTATGGCTCGACGCCCTCACAATCGAAGGCGGAGCTGTCAATCAAACCCGAGAGATCTACGACAGCGTCAAAGAGAGTGTATTCATTCCCTTGGACTTTTATCCTCTCTGTAGGTTTCAACAAGCGATGGTCACGCAAAGCGGAATACCACTGACGACCAGGTTGTTGCAGCGGTTCTTATGGATAAAGGCATCATCATCGGGGTCGAGCACGAAGCGCTGACGCGAAGCTCACTGCCATTTGCCATGTTCAAGATATTCAGTAGTGTGAGTGAAGGGCCATCAATCCGATCGAGTATCTTTCGCGCTAAGCTAGATGCCAGACCCACCTGTTCGTTCACCACGTCCTGCGCTATCATCTGACAAGGGGTCAGATCCGCGAGGCGGTCCTCTTCGCAAGCCATTATCAGCAGCTAGTGTATTTCTCGCACGCACTCGAGATCCTGTTGCACACGGTGGTGGAAGCCGAGGCGGACTTTGAGGACAGCACTGAGGTGCTTTCATCAGACAAAGCAAACGGCGAAGCTACCAACCTGGGTACCCTGCCGACGGTGATCGAATTTTTGGATCATTTCGATGAATCCCTCGAGGTCGTCGTTGGATGTGCACGAAAGACGGAGATGGCGAGATGGAAAAGGTTGTTTGGAATCGTTGGTAGCCCGCAGACGCTTTTTGAGGTGAGCATTGACGGAGGCGGATTCAATGGCATCTGACGAGGTCGAACTTTGGATTGAAAGACATGCTTAAACTCCGGGCTCCTGAAAACCGCCGGCTCGTATCTACTAGTTCTGCACAACTTGGAAGAGCAGCACGAGGACGGAGTAGAGACCAGTACACACGCCAACGCGGTGCGTTTGCTGCAGAAGGCGGCAGCAGCGCAGGACTGGGTGCTTTGCCAGGAGATGCTGAGGTTCCTCCACTCTACGGACGACAGCGGAGACGCGCTGCGGGAGGCGTTGAAGGAGTCTGGAGTGCTGCAGAGACTGGAGTCGTGAAGTAATCTGTTTGTTTTGATGTCACGTGAGAATTTCATTATACGCGCATTGCACTCTCGACCGCAAACACCCCTCATCACCCTTGCTCAGCTCGTCAACAACCACACCAATGTCCAACCCTTACCTTCCGTCCCCGCCAGTCTCTCCGACGCCTCAGAGACGTTCAACGACTTCGAATCGTTCTGCATTCTCCCACTCGCCTCGCACACCCTCAGCATCCTCCATCAGTCTCGATCCCTTTGCTGCAAACGCCAAAGCTACCCAAGCTCCTCCCTTGTACCATCAACGTCACGGTAGACCTCGAACTCCCGAGCCAGAAACCCGACGGTCCAAACCTGCAGTTCTCCAACTCCAAACCCCTCCAGCCGAGGTTGACCTCGTCCCTCGCAAGGTCACGTTTCAATACGAGGCGCTCTCGTTTGGTGACCCCCAAAAGGCTCTATGGGAGGATGCGATTGACTCCCTGTTTACTGGTCGTGCAGGCGAGATCGACCTGCAGTGCGTAACCCTTTCAGTCTTTCAACGTCATTGTGGGCACTGATTAGCGCTCTAGGAACAAGCACTTGACATATATACCGCCTATTGTCTCCGATGCTGCCAAGCTCGTCGTTCTGAAACCCGACAGGGTAGGCTCGCATAGGAGTACAGGCTCTTTCTCTCGTGCAGTCTCTGCCCCCGTAGCTACTACGGCTGCTTCCTCTTCAAGAGTCTTGGATCGGACGAAGACGTCTATGTTTGGAGCCAACTCTCGACCTTCCGCGATGGATGCAGCATACCCATCGAAGCATGCCGAAATTCAACTATTGCTTGCGTCGAACTCGATCACCAAGTTACCGAATGAGTTGTTTCTGCTCCGGGGTTTGACGGTGCTGAGCCTGAGTGAGTCTCTTGATTCTGGAGTTCACGTCGTCGTACAGACTAACGGAGAGAAACTAGGGAGTAATCAACTCACTCGCATACCTCCAGCGATCTCGCACTTGGTAAATCTGGAGGAACTTAACCTCTCCAACAACCGGATATCGTACTTGCCCTCGGAGATAATTGGCATGAATTTGAAGAAGCTCTTGATGAACGCCAACCACTTGCTACGTCCACCAAAAGCTCCCGGAGCTGGTCGGGTGATGTCACCTCTGGAGAGGCATAGGGAAGGTGTACGATCCCTTCTAGATATTGCAACCTCGATCCTCCTATCTCCTGCTTTAACCTCAACGACGGAAGTCGGGATGAAGACCAAAACGAAGCTGGAAGAGATATGGGAACTACCCCTACCACCTGGTTACCCAAGCCCCGAACTTTCCAGAAAGCTCGACGCTGGACTTCCGCGAGCTTGTCGGTCGAGATCAACGGACGGCCCCACCAGTGCACTCAGATCATCGTCTCCATCACCACAACCTAGCGGAAAGCAGAAGGGGAAGAGCTGGGATGCAGAGGATGATGCAGGGACGAATCCGAGGTATAACGCGTGCCCATCACCTCATCATTTGTCTAGCACGATGTTCGTAGACCATGCGGAGGAGAGGTTCGAGTGGGTCAAGGAGGCTGCAGAAGTGGTAGTGAGTGATTTGCCAGGTGGCGTGGTGCCGATTCAATGGAGAGGTTGTTCGAGTGCCTGCCTCGACTTCCTGGAGGGACGGGCGGGCGAGGACGTGCAGGTGGAGTTGAACCCGGCAAAGGGAATGGTAGTTGAAGAGGCTTGGGAGGAGGAGTTTGAACTAGATGCATGAGACGTTGTACCATAGTAGATCGAGTGAGAACGGATCCGATGTATTGTAAATATGCTTTCTAGTTACAGAAAGAGCGCGAATCCCTCAAGCAGCCGCCTGAATCTCGGAAGTGTCCTCGCGAGGTTTGGAGGGACCAGCCTGCGGATACACTTGTACTGTTGTGGTAGTTTTACCGAACGTCGAGAACATGGCGATGGTGGGCGGCGGCGGAGGTAGAACGGTGCGGTTTTTGGATTCGTCCTGCGGTCGTAAAAAAGCTGTGAGCACGACGTGAGGGAAGAGAGATCCTTTTGGTAAAACGCTCACCTCGATGGACTTCCGGACTGCAAGATATCGTGTGAAGAGCGCGGTGGTCTCTGTGTGGCCCCGTCTCAACGCCATTTCTCTGAGGGAGCCGCCGGTGTTCTTCCTTTCTATGCCTTTGAGCCAGGCCTCAAAGATTCTTGGGAAACGCAAGTTCGGTTAGTAAGAAGGTGGCAAAGAGGGATTCGTTGGTGCACACGTACTCGTCGAATTCGTCCACTGTCTCTTTTGGCACCCAAGGCTTGTTGAGGCGCAGCAGTTCGAGCATGTATGCGATGTGGGGACGCAGTTTATGATAGCAAGCATGATAGTCGTCTGTGGCGGTAAGACCAAGCTCATAGGAAGCGACTTTCTTGGGGTCCACTTGAACGTATGGCTCAGCGCTGGCGCTGGCGGTGGGTGGTGTTGCCTGTGTTGGTGATTGGGACTGCTCGACTTGAGGTTGCACGGGCGTTGTCGAAGATTGGGTGGCCATATTGACGAGTAGTAGCAGAGGGACGGTTGGTGAGGGGGCAATTGAGGGGATGGGATGTGAGGGGATGATGGTGGGTGGTAATGGATTTTTGAAGCCGGAAGCAAGTCGGACAAAGGCACAGAATGTACACATTGTCCAAAACATCGCAACCGCACAACCCCACACAAAAATAAAAGCACTCAGTGTGCAAAGGAAAGCCGGCCGAGCGTTTCATCCGAGCCAATGCATTCCTGTCAAGTATGGGCAGAAAAGCTCTCTTATCTCGATTCTTCTCATCAGTGTGCAGGCTTATTTGATGGGCACACCTCATTGTTCCCGCACATGAAGCAAGAAAGGCGAGATTTGGACATGCGCACCTCATGTAGTAGTAAACAAATCCCATAAATAGCAGGCAAACATGCAAGTGCAGATGGCATATATAAAACACATAGGTGCGGTGAAAGCAACCAAGTAGGAAAGCGACATGCAAATAAAAAACAAGAGAGAGAGACCTGAATGAATGAAAGTCTGTTACCTCAACGAAGGTACGGCGAGTAATAGTAGCAAAGATCGGTCGGGAACGGCAAGAATTAGGGACGTTCGGAATAAACTAAGTTTCGTTTCGGTCAAGTCGAAGACTGCTCGGTATGCCTTCGCGCCTTTTTCAATTGAGGGCGAAGTCCCTAGATGTGATCCCACGTTAGTAGCGATCCTCAGCATAGCCAAAGTGGAGCATTCATTACCTTGACCATCTCCTTGACCTGGGCCGGAGTAGCGTTCTTAGGCACATTTTGTAACGTGTACATAATGAGTTGGTACATCATATTATCGTCGATGATAGCTTCATCAGGACGCAACAGCGAGCTGGGACTCGATGGTCTTGAAGGTTGAGCTAATAGGATCCTAAGTCAGACTACAATTACGACATGCAGGGCTCACGGCGGATACTCACCAGGTTCTGGACTCATATTCCACTTCTCTGCCAATAACTCAGGAATACTTGGACGTGCCTTTGGATCCCTCTGCAAACAGTTTCTCATTGTCTGTACAATTCCTGGCGGTATCGGTGTTGCGTGCTCCATAATGCGCTGTGGGGGTCCGGGTTGACCAGTTTGAGGGTCGCGTGGTCCTAGGACTGTCGGTATAGCCACAGCAGGGAAGTCAATAGCATGCGAAGGGTCCGGTATTGCTGACATTTTCTGCCACATGCTGAGGAAGTAGAAAGGAGCCTGCCCGTAAATCATCTGATACAGGATGCAACCGAGCGACCACACATCGCTGGCACGGCCCAGTTTCATCACACGCACGCCACCACTCATGCCGTGCGTGCCTTGAATGGCCTCTGGACTCATGTAGTTGACAGTGCCGATCTAGAAGATAATGAGCCTTGTCAACAAGAATTGATGTCCAGGGGTTGATAAACCTCACCTGCTGCTCCCTTTGAATATTGGTTGTGTCATTGGGGATCGCCTTAGCAATTCCAAAATCAATCAATTTTAGCGACCCTTTGACGAGGACGAAGTTGGCGGGCTTCAAGTCTGAGTGCACGATTTTCTCTTCATGGATGACCTGCACCGCTTGCAGCATCTGTTAAGAGCATAGATCAGGTTCGACGGTTTGCATTTGAGTGGCTCGAGCCAAGGAATGCTGACCTGGTGCCAATACGAGGTTACCCAAGGGAAGTCTACGGGCTCTCCTTGCTTCTCTGTCAGGAGCTTGGCGAGATCGACTTCACCACATTCCATCACCTTCCAAGCAATATGGGTTAGTTCAGAATCTTCTTGCTACAGGCTTTGACTCACCATGAGCAAGTTCTTCTTAGAACTTGTCGCGTCATACTCGATCAGCCGGATGATCCGTTTGTTGCCCTCCAGTCTCCTAAGCAATGCAATCTCGTTCTTGTAGCTTTCGATCGTAGCTGGATCCGCGTTCTCCAGTGAGACACGCTTGATCGCATAAATGGCGTTTTCTGGCGAGACGACCCTGTACACACGAGAAGATCCTCCCTTCCCGATGCATTCAAGGCGTTGATACACTTTACGATGTACCTAGGATGGGAGTCAGACGGGTGATTTTCAGTCTTTCACTCTTAGACGTACCGTGATGGTGGGATTGGTCTTTCGAGCAGCCGGAGTTGCAGCATTGTCAAAAGACGGCGGCGGCTGTTGAGGCGCAGAAGACTGAGGGTAACGTTGGGCCATCATCCGCTCCTTCTCTCCCCTGTCATCCTTTTCGCGTTCATCCGGCTCCCTGTTAGTAACTTCCTTAAGGCCTTCATCATAAGCTGATTGAAGAGCTGGTCCTGCAGATGCACTGGCGTTCCAAGCCGTCCCAGAAGCTCGGTTTTCCTTTGCCTGACTGTCAGCAGAGGCCGCGTAGGGGTCCGCTGGGCCGGTCGTGGTCCGGGCGCGAGTGGACACGAGAGGTACTTCGGAGGCGGTAGGATTTCGTCGATGTCTACTGGCTGCAGTAGCTTGAGTGGCGGTCCCGAAAGCGGAGCTACTGCTGACCGTCGGGGCAGATCCTTGGCGGCTGAGCGCCGACGCAGGAGGTCGTAGACCGTTCCGCATGCCAGCGGACTGCTCGACTTCACGTGTGCCTCTAGACTTTGTTCCATACGGGTCCAGGAGCGACTCGGACGATGTGGCTGTAAGCGGTGGTCCCGGCCGAGTCGGTTTGCGGGCAGAGGTCTTCGGGGCATCAGCTCCTCGTGGATAATAGTCCAGCGAAGAGACCGCTCTCGGTGCGTCGGACTGCGAGCGGCCAGCCCGGGACGCGAGGGCTTGCTCAGATGATGAAGCGGATCGAGTTCGGTTCGTTATTGTGGATGGGGCATGTCCCCGCTGAGTTGGAGACACATCACCAGCTACCCCATCATCTACAAGATGATCGTAATGGTCGCTGTATCGTCCACGACTGTTGCGGTCTACAATGATGGCTTGCGTCAGCTTATGCGGCCCAGTTGGGCTCTCAATACTAACCAATAGGTGACATTCTCCTCTCTCGTAATTCTTCTCTTTCCCGCCATTCTCGTTCCCGTTGCAGTTCAGCTTCGACTTCTGCTTCCATCCCTAAGTCATCCAAATGCTCCTCCTCCAGTCTCTCCATCTCCAATCGCCTCTCAAGAGAGCGCCTACGAGCTTCCCGGTCCGCTTCCTCCCGCAGTTCCCGCTCTAATGCATCTTCATCGAGCTCTTCTGCAAGGGCTCCAACAGGGGCTGCGGCGACCTTGCGGGCTCTAACGGGAGGAGCAGCCAGCCGTCCGCTCATGAGGCGGTTGCGGGTCGGACCTGAGGCGGAGGACGTTCCGTTCGGACTAATCCGCGGCGAGCTCGACGATTCCGGAGAGCTCTCTTGGACGTCTTTGAGAGTCCCGTCGGATTCTGGTGTAGTGTTTGGACTGTTTGAGCCAAGGCGACGAAGGGTCAGGAGTCGGGGGCCTGATGCAGAGGAGCTTGCGATGGACGTGCCGCGCGTGTTGAAACCAGGCGTCGTGGATGGGAATTCGCGTGCTCGTGACGTACTGGATGAAAACGCCCCGCGAGACGTGCTCGTAAGCGTTCGACGAGCATAAGTGGACGAGGGAGCGGGAGTCTGGATAAATACGGAATTACGGATGAGGTTCGCTATTCTTTGTCATGGTTTGGATCGCAATACGGACCTCTGGGCTCAGGACAGCGTCATCACTCCCGGCCCTTCGAAGAGGAGCCGGGTCAGCTTCCGGAGAGCTTGCTCCGCTGCCTCTGTCCTTCCGAAGGATCGAGGCGGGTACCGAGGCAACACGAGCGAAAGGACGCGTCTCCCGGACGGGGGGATCGGCGAGAGAGGTTGAACGTGACAGCGGAAGCGCATTGGATACTTTGGAAGATTGAACGTCGAGGCCCTGCGCATCAGCGTCACCGATGAGCGTTGGACTGCTGGTATTGGTGAGCGGTGCTCTCGTGGGTGCAATGAGCGGGGACGTCGGTTGTTTATTGTTGCTGTTCGAAGAGGACGAGGACGGCTTTTCCGGAGATTCCTCCAGACCCGGCTTGTAGTAGAACGAAGGGCCGACATCGGGTTCGTCGTCGGACTCATCGAGGGCAGCGAATAGATCTGAGATGCCTGGTTCGGTGGGTTGACCGCCCAGGGCAGACGACGCGGAGGGAGGAGTAGCGAGTTCGCTCATGATTGGGACGGTGATGCGTTAGGATTGGATGATATGTCGTCGTCGATGGAGTCGTCGGGCGTCGTGGCCTTGCAGGGGGGCGGATGAGGAGGAAGATGAGGCCGATGTTCAAAGTTGAGCGCGTGTGTTGAAAAACAGACTGCAAAGGGCACGCCTTCGTCACGTGACATGGCAATATCAATTCGAGATGCAGACTAATCTCGCGTCCGTAGTACGCTCCCATATCCAAGTAGCCCGTTTGTCTACTCATAAGGTCACATTTCAATCCCTTTCAAGCGGAGTAGGGGAGTAAAGTCCATTGTCCGTTTGCATCTCTGGTCCATGGTCTCCCCTGTCCCAGTTGCAGGAATCTCAAGTGTGGATTTGTCTCGTGCAACGTATCTAATATGCGATGCCGAGCCCGTTCGGGGTCTCCGCTTCCTGTCGGAAACCCGGCGTAGACAAGTTGTACTTTTCGGAGGTGTGGAAGGCGTCGTACGTCAGCAAAATGCGATCTTGACCAAGGCTAGGATTGAATTACATGAGCTTTACGAAACAACATTATGGAGATAAGAGCTCGTTACTTACCGAAAACTCCCCAGACCTGAATATGAGCGAAAAGTCTTCCAATGCAGGGAAAAGGTCGACCATAATTCCAAGAAGCCCTTCAACCCACCACTCTGCCCTTAAGTGTAAGAGCGTGATTGGCACCATTGGCATCAATGGAACTAGAAGATCCCTCGTGATGATGTCGGGCGCATCTTCCCAGCCATCCGCTCTGATTCGAGTGATAGGCCGATCGCGGGCGATTCGATGGGCGATCAGGAGGGATCCTCTGAACTCCAAGATATTTGGAAATACGGACGGTGGAAGATGTCGACTTGCCAAGGTTGAGGACTCTGAGGTGGTTTCCTCAGTCGGTGGAAGAATGTGAAGAGATTGGACTTTGGAGCAATGTTGGGCGAAGCTGACGAACATTTGGGTCTCAGGGAGTGTAGCCGGAGCAGCTACAATGAGGGTAATAAGGCAATCGAAACAGTAATGTGAGTTGTTTTGGAGATGAATGCTGAGAAGTGACCTGCTGTTCCGGAACAAACCGAGGTATTCCAGCGCAGGACTGCACAAGAGCGGGGCCAAAGTTACAGCGGCGTGGGTATCAAGTGCGGCATCCAAGTGTAGTGAACGAAGTTTCGAACTCGGAACAAGAGGGGGGATTGAGCGAAACCCGTCCATTAAACACGACTCGACCGCGATTTCTTGCAGTGTCTCGATCCTGAGACTAGAGAAAAGAGCCGGCAAAATGGTCCAGTGCGATACATAAACGCTTTCGATGCTGTTTAGCTGCCCAAAGATGCTGGCGAGCTTGTTATTGAACTCGGTTGTGTGCATGCGATCTGGTGGACCCCTGAGGCGGATGGCTTTGATCCAATGCTTTATCTCCGGACGCCGCCTCATAAACGCCAAAATA
>WSUD01000094.1:0-38870 GCA_019633495.1 Tulasnella sp. 427 | reverse complement strand
CTCTAAACTCGGATAGGTTCGGTGAAACTTCGCGCCTGACGGCAAGCGTGTGACGCGCGGAGTTTGACCTTAGACTCTTGGCGTCCGTAGTGGGCAGCGCTGACGAATCCTAGCTCCCAAGCGCTCCGCCAGCTCCTATGGAGTGAAATTCACAACAGCATGACGCGCAGTACAAGTCGCGTCTGTATCAGCCTCCCGTTAGCTGGTGAATTCAGCCGGGACTGTACAAATCGCGAATGCGAGCATCGCTACCGCCCGGACGTCTTACCTAGCCACGGACCTGCCAGTGACCAGTTTCAACGCATACCCATTGACAGAGCTTGTTATAGCATGGCTGAACTATGGCGTGTGGATCAATTGCCCGTGGCATGTCGATCTCGGCATTCCAGGACTCGTTGGTCGTGCGTTAGAGCCATTTGATCAGGTCGCAGGCCAATGATCATGAGCTTGGGTTCCCCGGAATCTCGTGGACGACGACTGAAACA
This sequence comes from Tulasnella sp. 427, assembly GCA_019633495.1. NCBI lineage: Eukaryota > Fungi > Basidiomycota > Agaricomycetes > Cantharellales > Tulasnellaceae > Tulasnella > Tulasnella sp. 427. The sequence continues at coordinate 38,385 of WSUD01000094.1, read as the reverse complement.
ACTCGATGAACATTATTGAGAGTGTTGTACTGAGCAGTAATTCCCTTGAGATCCGACAGCGATCATTGAGTTGTCACATTGGCAGTTTCGTTGAGTTTGAGATCTCCGATTGTGCCGACACTGTACTTCCACGAGGGTCTCCGCCTTCACCCGCTCTGTCGAAGTTGTGGACAGGAGAATCGGTGCAGATGCCTTGCAGTCTTGGGACAGTCTGGCCGTTGGACATGGCCGAACTCTCTGGCTCTCTGGCACGAGGCTTCCGAGCATTCACAACTTCAAGAACATTCTCCGGCTCGAGCTCCTGGTCCGTTGAGTATACGTAATAGATAATATCAGTCATCGAGTCAGAACATAAAGCACGCTGTACAAATGCAACAAACGAGCAGAATACGGAATACTAATAACAGTAATTACAAGTGAAGATGCGAGGAGAACGGAGAGAACAATCGATATCTTCATATAGAAGGTGCATAGCAGACATTTTAGAAAGGGGGCAGGATGGCAGCGCAGTCTCTACCCCGTCTCGGTAAAACAACGAATAGGGAGAGAGTAGACGACCCCGTGACCCAGAAAGATAATTCATGGTCTCGCGGTCAGACTGAAATTCACCGTTTGCTATTGCCCGATCCATTCAGACACGTTCCCAGACCCGACCGTAGAATGCTGAGCACCCTGCTGGCCCACGTACTCCGACCAGTTCAAGGCCTTTGCGCCGATCGAAAAGCCGGTAGCATGGTTGAAGGAGGTTGCTGAGTAAGCGTGCTCTTGTTCCCATCTCTGTGACAAATCGGAGATGGGCACCACCGCATGGGGTTGATGCATAGGCCACGTCAGAGAAGTCCTCGCAGGGTTCAGCTCCGATGAGGGGAGCTGACCAATGCAGTGCGATGAGCTCAAGAACGCTGCTGGGGGGAGGCCTGAGGAAACGGCGACTTTGTCGAACGGGTCGTGGAGATTGTCTACCAGTAGACCGCAAGTTGGAAGAACTGTCGGGATGGATGTCCAGTTGTTGTATTCTTTGGCGTCAGGCAAGCCCTCAAAAATGAGTGCTGCTCTGTTGCTGTCCTGGTACGGCAGCGGGGACAGATTCGCCTGTTGAGCATGGGCGTGATGGTGACTTTTGGTATGGAGCACGGGGGAAGGGACGGGGTGCCGTCGAATGTGAGATGGGAGCTGGGCCGACAATCGATCATGCACCAAGGAGGACGGGAAGAAAAGGGGGAGGGAGGCCGGTACAAGTGGGGAAGAGGGATTTTGTTGTCGACGAGACCCACCAGGCCAGTCCAATGAGGCGAGGTCATGCAACTTGCACGTCCACGAGCTTGAGCATCCCTTGGTGTCAATTACATTGACTGAGAGGTCGGAGACTCTGCCGGATGAGGTTAAAAAGGCGGAGCGAAACTCGCTAGACGTCAACGACGGGTCGGGGTATCCACCGGTGTTGACCGACAGTACAGCGGTGGAGTGGAGGAACCCGTGCTCAGGACTGGTACTGCCGTTGGACGATCCTCCATAATCATGCCCGTCATGCGTTGACCCGAAGAGCATATTCATGGGGGCTTGCTGTCCTGGAGCGTGAAAGACGGTCCTCGATGATAGAGCCTCGCTGGAGGCGAGGGCCGTTGGGCAGCCCGGCCCGGAAGCCATCACAGGCAGCAGTAGCGGTGACGGGACAGTGGACTGCAAAGATTGCTCACTGACAGAGCTCTCTAGGAGAGGCACTTCTTTCTCTTCGTCTCTTGCGGCGGGGTTGGAGGGGTGTTTTGAGAGTGAGGTGTGACGAGCGCGGGATGGTGAGGCCCTGGGCTTGCGGGCGCGCAAGAGGGATTTGAAGGTAGTTTCCTGGGATATGACGATGGTGCGGAGAGTTGGGTCTTCGTCCGGTGTGATGAGCTCGTCTGAGTTGTTGTCCTGCTTGATGTAGGCCTAGGAGACAGCCAAGGGTAAGCGATACTGTGGACAGGATTGGAGAGAGGACGTACGATCATATGCCATTTCTGAATCTTCTTACCGTTATGGATGCATGTGGCAGAGTAGGTTTGCTTACAGAGTCCTCCAGGAAGTGGAGGGCAACGTTTCCGTCTAGGTTGCTTGACGCGGCTGTGAAAAAGCTCAGCCACTGCGGCATGATCGACTGTCCAATGAACCAGTCACCTTCCACCAGCCTTCTGCTGAGCCTTTTGCCTGAGCAAGACTTCGCTGTCTGCTGAAATTTCGTCGTACGTGAGGAAGGGCCCTCGTATGATTGTAGGGTTCCAGTGATGTCCATCCTTCCACCTCTGCAATGAACCTTCGCCGTCCAACCAGACAAAAACTTGGCCCGCATGAAGAGATTTACGCTCTAGCTGACTGGGCTGTCTACGAATAATCGGGAGGCGACCTTGGCGGACGGCTTCAAAGAGGACGTGGACATCGTGGGCGTTGCGGAGCCGGAGACAAGAGTGGGCGGCGTTGCAGACCGGGTGGATCTGGGAATTGTAATGTTGCATGAAGAAGATAAGACTACCAATGACCGCGGGCCTGATGTGTAGTGAGGGCCCACTAGGGAGAAGAGGGGGATGGAGGGACGAAGAGGAGAATGTGGACTTTGAGGACGGGTTTCTTGGTCCAAAACACAAGTGGGGTGTAATGATGTAATCGGCCATTTTCACTTTAACCCTGACTTACGCCCGGACGGCGGGGTTCCAGCGTGTCGAATAGTTCTCCTGCCCTTTTCGGCTATATCGATGACCATGGACCTAGACGATAGCCCCGGCCACTGAGCCCAGACTTCATTTCTCTCCACGTGTCTCTTCTCCCCGGTTCCTCTTCCCCTCTTTTTACTTCTGGTAACAGCCGCATGTAAGCGGGTATCGAGGGTCCTGTCTCCCAAGCGTGCACATGGAGCCTTTCGGTGGTTTGCTCGCGTATACTCAATTTAGTATTTTAGACAATCTTCATCACCCTCTTTGTCTGTCTCGTTGATTGTGTCGAAGGAAGTGGCCAGGTAGAAGTAATTCATGATGCAAGCGGACGCCGTGTTGGTGCCTCATGGCAACAGGATGGAACTCTGCTGGATATTCAATTTTAGAGAGAGGAGGCAGCGCCTTTAAGTAAGTGATGGAATGGAACACTCGCAATGTACACAGTCTATCGAGACCTCCTTTCAAAACGTTTGACCGATCGAATTCTATCAAAGTGAGCACGGCATCACTACATAGCTTCCTATTGGTAGGCGGGGTCGGGTGACATTGGAGCAGTGCACATGCTTAGGCAAGACACTCTGCCGCGAGGAATAGGGGCTGGAGTGGGAAGGCCGTTGCGACTTTGACCAGCCCTTTCCCGAGTTCAAGCTCTTGACTTAAGCGCCTCGGTTTTCTCAAGACCACAGTCTACACTCCATAAAGAGGATATCCCCGCTTTTTCTTCAGGATGATGGCTAGGTCCCAACCAGAACGTCAGTTTTGAGACTCCGATCAGAGAACCGGGTTTTAATCCCCTTTCCTTCGGCGGATAGTCCATGAGCACTTGACAGGACTTTACTGCGGTAGAACTTTATGGTCTAGATCTTTGCGACGGTGCGTGATCAGTCGTATGGCAAGTACCCAAACACCACGAAAATAAGGCTTGAACGGATAACGCCGTTATGAACGACTTTGAGCCCAGCGCCAATCAATCTTCTCTCTTTCATCATTGATACCAGCCTCATAAGGACGAATGGATAAATCTGCTGCATTTCGACTGGATATTCTCGCATCAGGCAGCGAATCACCGTTCGATAAAAACGCGGAAAGATCAGCGCGTACGCCTGATAGTCCCTGCACGAGCGTGTACCCCTTATGATCGTCTTTCGAAGAGGACATAGGGCTGAGGAAACTTCGCGGGAGAACAATCAACGGACGCACGATGTATGAGGTCCTGTCGAACTTGGTTGCTTGACGCATAGAAGAATGTAGTTTCGATCCCCACGAAAAGACCTTCTACCGGGTACGAACGCGGAAGAGATACTTCCAATATGCTTTATGAATATTATTTTAGCGGACCCAGAGGAGCATGGCAGTCTTGATATCCAACGCGAATTGCCGAAAGCGGCGTTGGGCGGACTTTGCGCCCAGCCAGCAATGTCAGCAGTCCGTAGGGCTCCGTCAAAACAAAAGAAAGGAAAACCAGAGCACAATACTGGATATCGGAACAGGGAGCGCGTGCTGGACTATAGATATGGCGAAACAGCACCCTCACGCCGAGGCCGTCGGTCTAGATCTCGTTCCACCCAACCTCGTCTCGTCAGCGTTTACTCAATCTGTACAGCAGCTATCACAGTAGATGTTAATGTCACCAAATTGCTTGCGTAGACCACCACTGCCGAATGCCCGGTTCGAGTGCGACGACGAGGATTGCGGCTTGCCTTAGTACCTGCCCGATTCATTTGACGTTGTGCATCGGCAGTGCATCAAGATGAGCATCACGGACTACCAGGAACTTATGAGACGCTCCTATACTATCCTTCTTCTCGGTGGGGTGCTGCTCACCATGGACTGCCATATGCTGGCCTACAGCGAGAATCAGGAGGCAATTACCGCGACGAAGGAAGATGAACCTGTGAGTCCCGCGCCCGATTCTTCAAGTCCAAATTGCTTATCAGCGCTGTAACTCGTGGCCGAATCTCGTGCTAGCGAACGCATTCCAGGCGATGATGGTAAGGCTGGAGTCCCAAGCACTGGTCTAGCTTACTGACCAGAGTCAAAGAAACAGGACCCGGACACAAATGTATATTTCGAAACCTCAGAATAGATTAAAGAAATGGTGCAGACTAACTGTTCGTGGGAGCAACACTGAGAGCAGGCCGTCTGGGTACCGCTAGGCCCCTGGACAGTAGGTTGGTAGTCTTACAAACACCACTCCTTGACCGCGCTCATTGCATTGTGTATCTGATTAGTACAAAGGGATCGTGAAAACAGATCCGAGCTTGTGGCCGCGCGGCTGCTCCTAGTAGACTTCGGTGCGAGCCTACTGGCACTTGGGAATCCAGAGGAAACGGTCAACCAGTGGATCCGCAAGCAAAAAGAGGAGGTGAAAGACAGGAAATGAAAGCAAAGATTTGATTAAGGCTGGGATAGGCAACATCCTACTATTGAGCCGGAGGTATTTAGTTGACTCATTCTGTTCAAACTTTACAGTGGATTTAAACTGGGCGATCAAGAAGGGATGACACGATCACGATTGATGTCGGGTTTGGCACGATACTGTTTCTGTTTTGTCATCCGCCGGCTGAATTGGACCAATGCGTGGCAACGACACCCAACGCAGGTTCATGAGATCGTCACAGCGCGTGCCAAATTTCGTCGGACGCTGGCTGAAATGCGCGAGCCTAGGAATGCAGTGCTGTTGCTGCGTATCCGCTACATGCTGCGCAAACCGACACGATACAAGTTCGTATTCAAATCACCGACACAACATCAAGCACAACGATAAACGGGTGGGAAGTCTTCCGTATCAACAAGGCGACAATGCTAGTAATCTATTGATAGCACATGCTGCATCATTTACCGTTTATCAGATGTGAGTGATCGTCACATTAATAGCATAGACTTCCATGTTTACTTTAACGTGAGTATCAAGCTCTTGCCCCGCCGTTTATGGAGGGAAAGGGTTCTGACATTTTGGACAGAGTCCCGACCGAAAAATTCTACTGAGAAGGCCTATCGAAAGACCTAGAACTCTCTCAAGACTTTCAGGAATGACGACCACGACCGCCTGACAGTACGCAAGCAACAGATAGCACCCTCGGCATGTGCAGTGGACAAGACCCATGATCAACATATTGTCCATAGACAGACACGCAGTATATCCTCTGTTTCACTCCGGCGAAATGCTTGAGTCGAGCGACAGTGTCGCGTCCTCTCCCTAGGCCTGTGCTTCGACAACCACCGGACACTTTTCGCCCCTTCCCCTCGCAGCCAGCAAAGTCCCGTCTATCGGGAAGCAAGCGGGCTTTCCTGGGCCATTGGCATCACCATTCTGACTGAGCCAGGTGCCTATCAGTCCAAAACGCAATGCCAGTCCAAAGTGCAATGTCAAACACGCCCCCGCCCCGCGCGCGTGGAAAACGCTCTCAAGTTCGTGTCCCGACCATCGCTCGATAAGCACGCACTCAGTTTGTGGACGCGGTCCAGCGACAAAGACCCTCACCTGAGCCTAAACCTACTCTGGTACTCGTAACTGAGCCGGAAAGGTCAGCTCAAGGAGGGTAATCTGCGCACTGAGGAAAGCCGGAAGAGTCTACCATTTACGGAGACTCTGGCACAGTCCAAAGCAGACCCAGAGAAATTATCGTTCCAAGAGATAGGGCAAGCTACGAGCATTATTGAATCAGTTGATTAGTTGCTTGCAATTGGCGATGCTCGCTTGAAGGGAATCCTAAAGATGGCACCACCCAACTTGGTCGCCGTCGGTAATGACGTTTAAGATGAAAGCGTAGCGAAGGTTTCAAGAGGTTAAGGGCCACATTCTCTAAGGTCTGCATTACAGGTATTTCGGTTGGCGGTCTCGCTGTAACGCGATCGCTAGACAACAGAGATGTGCACAAGCAGGCCTCCCAAATGACAGCAAGTGCATGTACATATGTCCCCTACGCTCATCCGCCGCTAGTTTAGCGTCCTTAAGGTAGTCGCTGCAAAGCATTAGAAGGCCACAATGGCGGGGAAGAGCACGGCAAACAAGCAGTGAGGGAGTGTCCGCCGCTCGTAACAAGTCCATATTATTGCGTTGTGTAATAAGCTACAACCCACGCCATCGAATTCGTTTGCAGCTATGTCAAGGCTTAAGTATGCTTCAGTATACAGTATATCGATGGTAAGGCTGCTGCCTAACGACTGTAGGGAACATGCTAGAGGCCAAGGCGTTCCTCGATTGGTGGGTGGGTGACACGCACTCCATTTAGCGGCACAATAGCAGCCACCTCATGGGATACAGGTGAGTCCCAGACGTCCTGACAATGATGGCTGCTAGCTGAAGGATGTGGATAATAATGAAAAATACTTTACGCCTGCAAAAACTGACTTTCCTAAGCCGCCGACTGGTAGAATCAATGTGCTTGCAAGATATTCAAGATGTTATGGGATCGCTTTGCGTCGACTTGGGCAATATAACATAACGTGAAGATCTTTGGCCCGGACTGTTGAGGCTAACATGGTCGGATGGAGAACAAACTCCGAGATATGAAGGATTTTATGAGGCTGCCAAGGAACCTTGGGCGTTTTAGCACATTCAATCTAGTGATCGCTGTACGAGCAAGTTCGGAGGATCGGATGACTATGAATCAGGACTTCGACGTGGAGGCGATTGAGTGGGTGATGCCAAAGGATGTGGACATTGACAATCCGGAGGATGAATAGACAGTTATGTACACTTTTACCCTTGAACTGAAGTACGGCTCAAAGGACGTTTACTCAGACTAGAAGATCCTCTGTCTTTGCTCATTGAGTGCACTCTGCTTGTCGTTTTGTTTCCGGTCGCGAGAATGAGCCTGGCCGATTCCGTAAAGTCAGCACAGTATCATTGCATCGCTACCGCTGTAAGCTCTAACATAGCTGGCTCTGCCGTGTTTAAACGGCGCTACGCTATTTGTGGCTGAAAGCTGTTCTAATTACGTCGAATGCACTCAATTGCAATGGGCACCGCTGTCGCCTCTTCGTTATCCGCTGCCGCTGTTTGTCGCACTGAGACAGAGTCTCCTCCCATCGGCGAGGTCTCGCGAATAGCTGAACGGAGTGGGATCCTGTTTTCTAATAAGGCAAGCAACCAGGAAAAAGGAAGCAGTAGCGCTTTTTTCCGGTCACTCCGCTGTAATTGCCACCGGCTGTCCTCTGTTGTAGTCTGCTTCTCTTGCCCACCATCCCAATCCTTTTGTGCCGCCTCTCAACTGATCTGACCATCGTGTCCTGGTATTTCAAAATGGAACGCCGGAGCTTACAGCACAACGCGGTGTGACGGACCTAAGTGGTAAAGCACCAGAGGGAGAAAACGAATTTACTTTGGCTGGCTCTACGGAGGTGCGTAAGTTGGAGCCAGATTTCGTCAAATGTTTCAACTGTCGAACCGGCTGACTGTCTTTGTCTGTTGCTATTTACCAGGTTTCACTGTGGAGTGCCGCACAAAAGCTTCACGCGATTACTCGTGAGCGAGCTATACAGTAATGACACATATGCACACAATGTCCGTCTGCCTCCAAGAGCATGATCCCTTTAACCACATCGGAAGACTATCTACAACTTACGGGAGTTTCGAATGCCTACAAGTTTAAAGGGTATGGATTCACGAAACACGTTCCATGGCGCTCCAAGCAATAAACGCGGCTCCCAAGCAGCTGATGATCAAGAAGAGTTGGGGTTGTTGTCCGCCCGGTGGTTGACGAATATTGTGGATTTGAGCCAAGTACCTTTCCGTGGAGTTTTTCCTGTTGGCGTGTCCGATGAGAATGAACATATCCCGAGCTTCTCTCAATTTCTTCTCGGCCCCAGAGAGATTATTCCGAGCCATCGAGACGTGACCGAGAGAGAGAAGGACGCTAGTAGTCGCGATCGCTTGCCCGGTATGCCGGAAGTGGACGAGAGTGTCAATGTTGCACATTTCGGCTTCGTTGTATCTGCCCTGGGCGATATAGCTATGGCCAAGCTCGTTTAAGGACTGTGCCTCTCCGACCACGTTGCTGATTCTGGTATAGACATCAAGACCTCGGACGAAAAACCTTTCGGCAGCGGGACAGTTCCCATGGGCTCTATTGGAGATGCCTAGCCCTAGATACGCGGTGCCCCTTCCGGGATCGTAGCTTAAGCCGTCGGAAACACCAAGCGCTTTGGAGAATAACTCCTCGGACTTGGGGAAATTTACGAGAGCGAGATAGAGATTCGCTAGCCCGTTTAACGCATTTGCTCTGCGTGGAAAGCCGACGGGGTACGCGAGCAGTTTCACTAACTGCGTCAGTGTGCGCGGTCTTCTTCGTCTTCCGATTCAAATCGAGAGTCCTCGAGACTGGTAACCACTTGAAGATTTTCGCACACCACCTAGGCGAACTCAAAGTCGGTAATAGCAGTGGCGCAGTCGATACTAATGAGAAAATTTTCCTTTTTGTCTATTAAGCAACGGTTCTCGAATATCACTACACGGCGGACTCACCGATTTGAGGTTGCCGTGGCAGATTGGGAGTTGCGTGCTATGAAGATAGGCTAATCCTTCCGCAACATCTTGAATCTAAAGGAAGAGTCTCAGAGAAGACCGTTGTACATTTAGGGTGAGTCCTCACCGATGGGATGCGTGCCGGAATGGCCCATTCTCCGGTTGCCAGGAATTCGCGAATGACTCCATTCTGCTCCATGACATGACCAACCAAAGCGACGTTGATAGTCTCATTCTCAACAATTCCGAGCAGCTCCACTATATTAGGGTGTGAGAGTTTACTCAAAATCCCGACTTCTTGTTTAAATGCCTGCTTGAGTGTTAGACTTCGGTCTCGAAGGGTGCGGAGCATTATTGACTTACATTGAGCACGTGCTCCTTGTTTTCTCCTTCCTCCAATATGTGCTTTCTTACTGCGAGCGCGATGCTCGTGTTTGAGTGTTGGTCGTCCGGACTCGGAAGGAAAAAACCCAACCCCTAGTTCGGTAATCGCCCAACGCGTGGTGCTTACCCCATTAGGGAGGTCGCCGTCACGAGCAAAACGTCGTTCTGCGTCCTGTGGAATCAGAGCCTCGGAGGACGGCGAAGCCGCCCAACGGACTCTACACCGGAACCACCGTCAACAGAGCCATGGGGCTTTACCGTCCATTACAGTTCTCTAATTGTTAAAACATGCCTGGTAAGCCTCCCGAGTGCTATCTTAGTATGCCCTGAAAGGTGAGGCTTCGCCGAGCCCGATATGATAACACGGAGTCTCATCTACTAAAGTTCTGAGGTAGCGGGTCTTTGCCGTGCATGCACGGTGCTCTTCGTATTAGTTTTGAGTCTGGGTGGCGGAAAGCGAGACAAGTTGGAGCCACCGCGGCAGTACTGTACTATACTGCGACCAGGTCTTCAACCCCACACAAGAGGTAGAGTTCGTTGCTTCACAACTCTAAAGAAGGAGAAGCGAACCTTGCAACGAGGGATGGAGGAGTCCTATTCAAGGAATGACGCATCGCATGACGTCATCACGCTCAGGGATCTGCAATGAAGAAGGTTCTCAACATTGAGAGAAGCCAAGCCGTTCCGGACCTCAAGAGGACTGCACGGTCAGTTTGCAACCCAGCCAACGATGGCGTGTCCAGCTACAAATGGCCAGAAACCTGAAACGCCAGTAGACCCATCTCCTCTGCAGCTCGCGTATTTATTATTCCACATCAATAAACCACACACCCAGTCTCGGTACAGGCTCCGCCATCCGCTCCGGACACCGAGGAATGCGAAGCCGAGCGTTCAGGACTGGAGCCTAGAATGGGTCAAGGAGCTCTAAGAGAAATATAGCAGACAGCAAAAGGACGATTGTTCAGCCATCCCAGGTACAGTACGTCCTGATTTGTAATTCAGACAGGGTCGCGAGGCTGACTTGCCCTGAGCTAATCTCTCGAAGAGCGCTGGCCCAGTCGCTCCCCGAACGCTCGAGCTGACGAGGATCAAACTCACTTCCTTCTCTGCTACGACGCTCGCGGATGCACTTTCGATGGAATGGGGCCTGCAGAGGCTGAATCGACGATTCGATGCGTCGCTCAAACCAATCCTACACACGTTGCTGGACCTGCAAACGGTGCCTTATCTCTCTTTGGCGGGCAACAAGTACTTCAAGCCGCCCGCCTTCAAGCTCGCATTTTCGCCCAAAAGGTGCGTAGGGTATCTGTTAATGATGTTGCAGATGGTAATGTAGCTTCTAACATGCTATCTCCCTGGGCAAGCGCACTTGAAGTCCTTAGACGTTCGGGAACACTGCCGGAGAAGCGGTCTATCGAATACATTATGGGCGCCTTGCGGAGCACTCCGTTTTCACACCCACAGGTTTCGGCAGTGCGGCTGGCTAGCGAACAGCAGACGGACCCGAACTCCATGCATGCAGGGTCTCAACGCCAGCAGAAGTCGGGGTATTCATCGATGGCCAAGACCGAAGGGGCTGAAATGCCTCTTCGCGCGTCTCCGGACTCGTCGTCCTCTAATCTCCCACTGTTATCCACCAAAGGCAAGACTGATCAGCTTACGGTTGGACGAGTGTGGAGTTCGAGAAGAAGTTTGGGGGTCCGAGGTATGACTGTGATGTATTTCTGACCTGAACGTTGCTAACTTCAAAACCATGCTGTTCGGCCATCGTCACGCTGCGGTGTCTCTTCAACCTTTCTTTACGAGGGAACAGAAGCGGTTCAACCGGAGTCGTTGCTCTCGCATTCATGATGAAAGACTGTTCCGACGCGATGCCGGTGGTCGCTGAAGCCTCAGGCCTTCTACCTCCGGGATCACCACAACCGAACCAACCGTCTTTCGGCACCAGTTTAGGTCTAGAAGTCCCGCCTCTTTCCTCGCCGGGGCCTTCTCCATTCGCGCCCTCCTACAATTCTACGCCGAAACCTCTGTTGCGTCATTCATTACTTCGACAAACGCCGAACCCCCAGCGCCGAGCGCGTCAATGCAATCCGCATCTTACCCGTAGAGCCACCCCCCTGATAATATCGAGCAAGACGGGTGGAGTGATATTGCGGCACAACCCACCGCCTACACCTGGTTCACCGCTTACTCGCGCGGGCAACTTGTGCGGGAGAAATGGTCCATCGGGCTCACAACAGCAGAGGTCGGGTCCACCTGCCAAGGTCGTTGGTTGTTGTACCAGACTCGTAGTGATCAGACTCCCTCCAAACCCTCGACTTGCGGGGGAACGACTTGAGGGTACGTTCGGATTCGATTTCGCGGGAGCGGTTCACTAACGCTCGTGTTAGACCGGTATCACGTATATTGCCCAAGTTCTGAAAGGAAATCGCACCCTCAATGTCCTTAACTCGAATGAAAACTGGGTAGATGCACCGGATTGTGTCTCCAGCAACGGCTTCAATGCGCCTCTAAGGCAACGTAGAAATCCCCACCGAACTCTGAACATCACTCATGGTGTATTCAACGCTCTTCAACGGTCCTCTCAGAACGCCTGAGTAGCGTAAATTCCAGAAAGCAAGCCATCTCGTCGCGAAGACGTGATGCGCGTGATGCTAGATAATTGGAACGACGAAGGGCGGCAGGCCCTTGGAACGCGGCACGAGACCCCCAAGCTGGACGGACTTCTCGACGCTCAGGAGCAAGTCATAGCTAAGCGCCGCCTCGTCTTCAAGAAACACCTGTTGCCATTATTGTCACGCACAGCGTGGTTAACGACGCCACCGACCCCATTACCAACCAGATTCGCCGCGTACAGCTGTTAACAGAGATTCGGACCGTGTCAAAGTCGTCCTTCATCCGACCTCTTTAGACTCGAACAACGATCTTGCACTTGGACTATGAAGAGTTCGTCAGAGGGTGTCATATGGATGCAGTATACAGAAGTCGACTGAAGTTCTCTTCCACCTCAGGACGAAGGCCGCTTCATCGTCGACCGACGCATGCGATTTCTGGACGACTTCGTCAACTAGCTCACGGAATACATTGTCAGCTTCCACACCAAGACCCGCCGACAGCGGATCAACTAGCCCAACCGAGTCAAGCGCTTGTCCCCGCTCTTGGACTGGAAGAACTTGGGCATCATGCGCGCAATTGGCGCTCGGGAGGGCTTATCCTGACGAGTTCGAAAACGATGAAGAGGAATGGGACGCTGCGTACGGCGAGATGGCCCGTTCGACCGGAAAGGTTTAGATCATGCAGCCGAAGCGCCATTACCTTCTTGTCCCCTACCTTCTCAGGGTCGAGATCGCTCGCCCCCTCTATGGACAACTTAGTGCTGAGCTCTGGAGCTGGCAGCTCCACGATTGAGGGTTGCTCTATAACGCCGAGCTTCAGGACTACTTCGATGACGGATTTGGATAGGGAGTTTGAGCTCATGTCTCCCAGGTAAGTTGCACTTGATTAGTCTGATTTAGATGTGGTCAACGCTGACTTATATGTTTGCTGAAGTCTGAGAACAACTCAATCTACTTGAGACTTGGACAGTTCTCTTGCCCCCATGCTGGGACCAGCGCTGGTGCTCAAATCGGCCGAGGCCCTTCTTGGGTGTTCATTCCTCCACCCGCTCCTCTTCGGGCTCGATCCAAGAGTTCCAGGGGATCCCGAAGACCGACCACTCTATCGAGCTACAAGAGCTCGATTGCTCGAATGGCTTCGCAGACCGACGGTCCTCGCATTCGTAGAAACAGCTACTTCCCTCGTTTGCCTGCGACCAGTGTGTTGTTTTACACTCTTACACGTCTAATCAGCTCTCTTTAACTCAAGAAAGTCGCTCGGACACCCTCACGCGATTGTCACGTTCCCGAACACGCACCTAGATCTCAAGCTCTTCCCCACCGCTCTCGCCTACTCGCACGTCCATGTCAACTCGGCTTCCTTCATAGGACGTCGAAAGGCATATCTTGGGGCTCCGAGGGATCTAGTCTGAGTCTTGGACTGATTGGTTTTCGTCGGTGGATCGGTCTTCCGCGCGTTCTCCGTCTCTCATCTCTTCTCTCTTCGATGGCGTGCCCGTCCAGTCGCAACTACGCCACGACGCTTTCTGCGCCTTCTGAGGCGGGCCCCACCCCATCGTCTGTTTCTCGGGAGTGATGCCGGTCTCCGGCGAGACGTTACGGAGAGGAGACGTGGACCCCGGCGGCCGCGGAGAGAGATTACCTCACCCTACTGACCACTCCCACTTGTCAGCGCACGTTCTCGAAATCAGTGACATCACGCTTACAACTTGAACGCCGCTCTCCACTCGACTCCTAATCCCATCAACCAGCGTGACCCTCCTTGTGCACCCTCCGTTTCGAGGGCGCCTTCCATCCCAAGTGCGCCTTCCATCTCAAGTAGCTCTTTCTCAAGAGTTTCGAGCTCATGATGAATCCGGTGTGTTCGTGATGTGATTCCTCTTCATCCCTATCGTTCAGCGAACCATCCCTCCCTACACCACGGATTGGCCCGGAATTAACTCCGACTCCCAGTCGATTAGTGACCACGTCTTGGATCCCCACGTCTCCATCGGTGGTGCGTCAAGTGCCTCCCGCGGCTCCTCACCCTCCAAACTCGCCGACACCCTCGCCTTGGGAGCCATCGGAGTCCAGCGTGTGAAGAAGAGATATCCATGATTCAGTCTACTGGCTCGTGCTCCTTCCATTCGCTCGATCAAGTTGCTGTGGGCTACCGAGACGGATGTCTCGTTCGAATCGTCGCTCCTCCATCCGTTCCCCTTCCATGGAATCGGGGGACTTCCAAATGTGATCGCATATGAGACAACTCCTGTCAGTTTGACGCTCCCGTCCCCTACTGTCAGCTCGAGTCTATGAGCCTCGCTCCTACTCCAGAAGTCGCTCCTTCCCCCAGGTTACCAATGTTCTCTTGGTCCGACCACCGATTCGAACTTCGTTCGGGACGCTCCGCGAACTCGCAGCCCTGCAATCCCCCCAAGCTGGGACGACCCATCATCGGTGACTCCTTCCGTCATGACTGAGTATACAATGCTTACCCCGTCCGAAGTTACCTCAGCTACCCGGTCGGTGAGTCTTTGCGACGCTTATTTACATTTCTCTTTCTGACTGATCGTTCTCCGTAGCTTTCACCGGATGTCCCCAGGCCACTGCCGAGCCTTCCACCTTTTCGGAAGCATTCTCCGGCGCCGTCGATCACATCCTTCCGCTCGTACTCAAAGACGGTCAGCAATCGACCATAAATTGCGTTACGACTCAGCCATGAGGGGCTTCCAAGGACTCCGCAAGCCATCCCGGTAACGAAGATGAAAAGGCCGATTTCGGTCACCCTCCACCTTTGCACGACGACGCTCCATATACGCCAACGACAGTCGAGACTTCCTCTCTTCTTATTCGGAGTACGAGAACTTGATAGAGGAGAAACCAATTACCAAAGAGTTCGAAAGTGAGCTAGTTCCTGATCTATCAACCGAGTCCCTGGGTTCACTATCTTTGCACAATATCCCAGGTCAAGTGAAAAAGAGCCCTTATTTCTGCCACCAGCAGGCCTTTCACCGCTGCATCCGCCATCTCGATTTCAGAGTCATGATTTCCCGCCTTTACCACAACATCCATCACTGTTCCTCCGAAGGTCACAGGTTATTCTCGCTGGACTCGGGATGCTTTGAACACAGTCTTGAAAAGCAACATCAAGACTCTCCGGACAGCGCTCACTCACTCAGGTTTTGGACGATATAAGAGGACAACCTGTGTAAGAACCTCCCGAGGTGATGTCTGATCTCGGTATTCCTCAAAGCATCCAGCATATCGAACATCTTCTCTAACAGGTCCTCTCACAAATGCCGTAAACTCCGCTCGGAGACTTCTCAGGCGTCGGGATCTGAGGAAACGGGCACGCTAACCGATGTGGACATGGTCGATCCGTTGAAGAACAGCTCCTTCGCGACTACCTATTCCTGGCCAGTGCGCTGGTCCAGGTCTCCATGGATGAAACCAAAAATCGACTTTTCCTTTGGCCTGCTTTGTTCCGGCCATGGCGCTCGCGGTTCCTCACATGAAGCTCTTCACAAGTGCAGATTCAATTCAACTTTCGCATATGTCTCTCCGCCCTTCTTGTGGCCAGGACTGCCCGGAGGGCGATGGTTTATCCTAACCGTATGACAGTCTTGGAGATAGTCTTATTTGTTCCACCACGCTTTCTCTTTTCTCTTTCTCTTTGTCCCGTTTCACTTTGTCCATTCCATTTTGTTATTCTTTCTCGAACACGCATACCTCCTGCTCTCACTGCCGTAGCGAAGCGAGGCTTATCATGTCCAAGGAAAGAATATTCTCCCGCGACAAGACATGTCTCAACCAACAACCGTTTCTCCTCACTGCGTCCGCCACTTCCGGATTTGACTATTGCCGATGTTACAGACGGAGAGGAGCCCCTTCGCGGCTGCCGGCCAAGGAGAGATCTTTGCAGCTTCATTTTGAGGAACCTCTTCCTCAGCTACCTACCAACACATCTGCAACAATGAAGACTCACATATGTAAGTTTCAATTGTCGATATTCTTTGATATGCAGTCATCCCGGCTTGCGTTATCACCCTGTACAGCTGCTCTTACTACTTAGGATGAACGGGTCTGTGGAGAAAGACCGTGACACGGCCAACGTGGAGACTAGCGGACCCATACGTTCGAATGGAATGTGATTAGGGAGAACAGGAATCCCCTCGGCAAATGTATATGCCTTGTATCAATAAAATCGAGTATACTGCATGTGCATGAGTCATAGTTCCATGTCGGATTACATACCCGATACACACTGTAGCTGGGAGGGTCGAAAGTTTGCGTATGGGTAGGCCATCCATTTCGACCAGGGACAATTTCTAGTCGCCTGCTGACCCCTCAATCTCTGGCGACGGGCGGTTCGCCTTCTAAAGTAAGGTTTGTTGTGACCTTGACGGTACAAAGTGAACTTGGCAGTGCGCCGCTTACGTAATCTTATTGCTTCAACAAAGGCTTCCCTCGCCAGACATGCAGAAGATGCAGAAACCCGAATTATTCATATAACAACACTAGGACTAGTAGACCAGACTTACTTGCGCCACCATTCATAGACCCGGGACCACGCTTCGTTGGTCTCGAACACTGCAAAGAGGTCTGGCCGCTCGATCCAGCTCGAACGACCGTCCCATCCCCGACCTCTTCGGAGCGGGCAGGCTAACCTGGCGCCAACTCCTCGACCAACTCTACGCATCTGTCGAGACATTCACTTACCGCGGTTTGACTCACTTTGGGTGCAAGAGACCTGGTAAAGTTTCATTCAGTTCCCATAGCCTCTAATTTCACCCGACACACCGGGAGTAGATCAGATTTTCCGCCAGCGAAAGACACGGTGGAAATGGTGATATTACGTCGATTTTCGCTCATATTGCGAGTACGCGAAAACGTGGCGAAAACGGTGACCCGGTTTTCGCAAGGGCGGAAAGGCTGCGAGAGTTGAAAGGCGAAAATTCAGACTGCCGCGCGTCGACTCTTGTTTCGCAGTCCCTTTCCGCCCCTTTGTCGTGGCAGCGAAAATCGAACCCAGGTTTTCGCATCACTTCGGCCTCCTTCGAAAAGCTGGCGGAAACTGACATAATATCACTGTTTACGCAATCATTTCCGCAAGCGCAAAAACGGTCGTGCTCCCGGTGAGATGAAGGTTGAATGGTTCTCACGGTTTGTTTCCCCTTTCGCCTTAGACTTCCACCACCATCCTCACGATCCTCAGCTCTTTGAAACCCACCAACCAAACTCACAATGACACCCATTACCAATGTAACGAAGCCTCGAGTTGCAAGGAAGAGAACGTTGCAGAATAAGCCAACGATGCGTCAGCCGGTCAGACGTGCGTCTCGTGTTAAGAGATGAATTGAACTTCATTCATGCCTAATAACTAATGCTCAGCGCTAGGAAAAGCTGGTCTATGTGCGCCAGACTGTCCCTCCGTGCAAGAGTCTATCCTAACTTGTACTTCCCTTTACAGCACCTGCTGAGGTCGCAAAACTCAAGGAGGAGGTATTAGTGTCTCAGGAGAGCTTGGCTGCTATTCAGATGACCAAGCGTGTGGCAATGGCCAATGTGCGGGCTACGGAAGGGAAGATCGCCGAGCTGAAGGGGAAGCTGGCCAACATCAAGGACAATGTAAAACCCCCAATCATTGTCTGGCTCGGTAGCGGACTCAACCATAGTGGCGGTCCCAAAAGTAAATATGGAGGGGCAGGAATGACTTTGCCGATGGATACAGAGGAGAAGCCTGATCGAAACGTTGACTGATGAAGATGTGGACATGGACATTTCACAGGATGAGGATATCTAGTTTAGCTGATATTGACCATGCAAATTATTCAAGTCTCATTCTACTTTCACCAGCTTCTGTTCTCTCAGCGGTTTGTGAGCCAAGTTTTGGAGGCGACCTGAATCTGAGGACTCCCCGCATCAAGGAGGATTTACCCCATACCACCAGAATGCCCGCATAATAGAAGACAGCTCTGGAGTGGGCAAGTCATTGGACCGAAGAGTGAGCGGTGCTGGTAACAGAACCTCGCCGAGTAAGTAGTAGGGACCCAAAAGTACTGGTGAACGGTCGATCGGACGACGTAACTGTCCCATAAAAGTAGCACACACCTGAGAGCCATAAGGACATCTGTTTCAAACTGTTGTGAAGAATCGCTGAAGGGGTATGTGGGCTTGACGTTTTGCACCCGGGCATCCTCATCCAATATCTCTAAACATTGAGTGGCTTTTTTGAGTAGAAATTAGTCGAGGATAATTGTCCTCCGCCTCTCCCAAAAAATAATGGCTGCGGTGCCTATTGCTCTTGCGGTTTGATTTCTATCTTCACTTCTCGATCTAACCTCACTCACCTCTCATATCTACCCTCGTTCATTCCTCGGCTGCATCCTTAGTAGGTTTGCTTGTGCACAATATACAAAAATTTTCATTGGAATACAATGGGGAAGGAGGAGGGAAAACCAGAACAATAACACAAAAAGAATTACATAAGTAGGATCAAGAAGTCGTTGAACAGCAGGCGGAAACGACACCATAGTTTCCTAGGCGAGCTTAATTGTCATCCACTTCCTCTTCTTCTGGTTCAGTCATCTGGTCCCTTTCTTCAGAATCGGCACTACCATCCTCCGGTGCCTCCCCAGTCGCTTCCAAAAGTTGTCGCCTCTTCATCCTCAGGGTAGCAAGAAGCTCCTTTTCCCTCCTCTCGGCTTTCTCCAGGGTACTGCGGTAGCCTTCCAAAAGTTGTTGCTCGGTCGTCAAGTCTGATTGATACCTCAAGACCTCAGGAGCCAGCCAGACGGCTGTACTACGACCTGTGCAATGAAGATTCCTTCTTGGAGTGGCCCATCCGTCCAGATAGCCTTCATCCCAGTACTTCGCAAAGTCCAATTGGTATCGAACAACTGCGTCGTCATCCATGGCTATGCTGAGAGCGTGGTCGTCTTCGACCTTCAAAAGGCGAGGCATACAGAATGGGGCGATAGGGGTGTCCTGCGTGCGGATCAGCATCTCCTTTTCAGCGTCATAGAACCAGAGGATCTTGAGACATTTTTCATCTTTAGATCGAGGTAAAACTGGACCTAAATTGCAGTGGCTTAGTATGACAACATGGAGAGAGATAAAGAGTTCAGTGCTACCTAATACGGCTCTTTGATCGATCAGATCCATAAAGTTAGAAGCGATCAGCTTGGGGCCTGTAGTGCTGTCTGTTCTCCACAGGTTAGGGCTGTGAGAAACCTCAGTAAGGACCTAACGGTGAGAAAGGAAGGAAGGACCAACAGCTGTTTCTGTAAGTCCTCCAATCTTTCAGTATCCATCTGAAGATCCTCCAGGAAATACCGAAGCTGCCTTGGAGTGAATAGCCATTCAATCAGTAGCATCGTCTTAATGGGGGGGGGACGTTGATCTAATCAGCGATTGGTTGTGATGAGGGGAGGTGGAAGTAATCGTATAGATCATTCACCTCATTCTTCAGCAAATCCACTCTGGCATCTCTCAAGATGGCAAGCCATATCTCCTCGCGTTCAGAAGATGCCTTCACGGTTTGTCGCCCTTCCACACCCTTGCCGGCAACAGCAATGACGGGGTTGAAACCATAGAGGTACTTGACTTGGTGTTTACTGATCTCATTGAAAACTACCCATGGATCGTTAGATTCACATCATGAACGGACAGAGAGGAAATTTCGTACATGGCAGCTGCCAGGGAGCCTGGAACAGAACTGATCCCAAGCTAGGGTCCTCCCGTCTCCATCGAAATAAAATGATCTCCGAGGTTTTCCTCCCATTTTCTCTGACGCGATACAGAAAATACTTTCGTTTTTCTGGAAGGATACCATGAGGCTCGTCATTATTTGCCTTCCAATACATGTCCTCAGGCACTTGGTCAGCAGGAAGACTGATGCGGTATATCGTATCGCGCTGCAACCAGCGTCTTCTTTCGTTTGGACCCTCCGGCCCTGTTTTTCCCACCGTTTTCCCCTGCCTGGACCTGAATCTGCCAAGGTCATCCATGCTGAAGGGGAGATCAGGGTCGTCGCTCTCGAGAAATGAGTTTGATGCGTGTTCACTCCCTTCATCACTCGTCGTCACTTCAGACTCGTCTTGTCCTCGAGCTGACATATCCTCGTCCTCATTCCGTGGTAGAGCGTGCTGCCCCACTCTGGGCGCCACAGTGTCATCTTCGCCTTCGCTTTGTCGAGGACGTCGGCGTCGACGGTGTTGCTTCCCCCTATCAGAGCTGCCCTCGGAGCCCTCTCTGGAGGTCCGTTCCCTGTCAGACGAGACCTCAAGGTCAGAGCCCTGAGAGCTGGGAGGCGCAGGGTCCATCGCGCTGGTTTGACCGGTGATCGTCAACGGGCCATGGTTGTTGCCGTGACTGACTGGCGGCCCAGCTCCATCCCCTGGTAGATCCATAGTTCCTCTAAGTGGTGAAGGCTCGATAAGATCTAGAAGGTATCTGGTAAGCAACTCAACAATAGAATTGGTCTTTAATAAGTGGCCATTACCGTTTTCAGATGAGTCATCTGCCATGCTGTTAGCGTGGTGGTGTCAGGTGCCCAACACTGTAAGATTTATTGCACTCTGACGCAGCTAGTCAGCTCCCGTAACATAAGTCTGAGAGCGCACTTTGTCGGTATGAAGAGTTGCAACAAGGTCAGGTCATTCGATCGAGTTCGAACCACCGTCCCACCCCTGACCTCTTCGGGTGGGCAGGCTGACCTCGCACCAACACCTCGACCAGACACTGTGCACCTCTCGAGAGGTCCACTTACCCTGTTTTGACTGAAGATATCAGACTGTGGCGTAATTGTCCGGGTCGAGAAGTTCGTGGTGGAAATTGGCGTGGAGGTCAGATAGTTCTCACAGTACGTTTCCCTTTGTATGACCGTCTTTTTCACCGAGAAAAGAATCATACTCTCGGTGACTAGTTCAATGGACAACGATTACGATTACGATGTACTGTTTACTTTTGAGGTCTCCGCAGGCCTAAGTATACTTCTACACGCAACGCTATTGCATTCCAAAGGGTCCACGGAAGTCCCTGAATTCGTATTATGGCCGTCCTAGTTGTTAGGAAAAGAAGGAAAATACAGCATATCGAAATACACTTAGGAAACACCCTGAGCTATATTGAGACCCCTTCTCGACATGGTTCTCCTCGTCTCATGATTGACCACAGACACAAGTAGCCTATATGGAGTAGAGCTCCTTCAGGTTCCTTCCGATGGCACTCAGTCGATCATGTTTCATTGCCCGTGTATCTGGACATCGCATCTCAACGGGAAATGACGACGGACTGATTACATAACTTCAGGGCTCTTGGCCCTCTCGATGCAGCTAAGGGGTTGAAATGGCTCGAGTCTCACAAGCTAGGGATACGAAAGCCTCACAAGTGCCTTCGGTTCATTTCATCGGATCCTATGTGCCCATCTAAGCGTACCATTCTGCTGTTCGGTTTCGAGCTGATTCTCCCGACGGTGACGGCACGGCGATCGTTAACATTGTCCGCGAGTGTGTGAGTCTGAGGACTATAGACTCCGAAGTCCTTCACTTTATACCGTCTCGGAAGAAGTGATTTATCATTCACGAAGGGTCTACCTACCTAGTACCGCCCGTGGAGTAAGGAGTAGAAGTATGCTCAGTCATTCTAAAAGTAAGTCTGACCTACGCGGAATGAGGTAGTCTCAAGAGTTATCCAGAAAAGTAAGCAGTAAGAGAATGTTTTTTTTCCGGTGAAGAAGACGGTCATACGAAACACCCCGCCTACTATAGACTCCGCTACCTATGAGCTTACTGTAGAGCATATCAGGGAAAAAAAATCGTATATTCCTTTACAGACTGGGGGTGATGCGACTGTGAGCGGCGAAAGTGAAGCCGAGACATTCCTGCCTCATACTTAGCCCTTTTTGCTCCAACTCCACCCCCCAAGAATTACTAAAGGCTATTTAGTATGTTTCATGCCCCCATTGAGGTCATTCTCCTGATCGGAGGTAGTGGTCGGCGGTTGGCGATCGCAATCGGGTGACACAATGGCGCGCCATACTCGGTACCTCGCCAAGCACGTTATAGCATTTCGAGCGCGTAGAATAGTTTAAACCATTCTATTCTTAGAGATGTAATCAGAGAGGTTTTACAGCTGTAAACCGGTCGCGGAACTGCAAACGGCGTTAAGCGGATTTAGAAACCATTCCAAGCGTCGGAATCCTTCGATCTGGGACTGGAAACCCACATGTAAGCACCACTCGAAGTACCAACATCACAAGCCCGGCAACCAAAACCTCTGGAATCAGCGGAACTTTCTTCACTTAGTCTGCGGACCGAGCGTGACCGAGTCCGTCCGTTAAGAACGGAAACGACGAACTACTCGCTCGGTTGAACTGCCGTCCCCAAAGACTCGACACCAAGTCGCCGCAGTGGCCTTCATCATCATACCCGCCGCCTCTGACTCGTACACGCTCGAGGCCCTCAAAGGCCAAGCCGTCGCCAAACAGCTCCGAAACGCCGAACTCTGGAACTGGATCGGCGACCAGGGTCTCCAAGCACGCAGCGCGGTACAGTGGACGGACTTCTCGACGCGTAGGATGAAGCCTAACTCACCCGCCGCATGTTCCTCAAGAGGCACTCGTTGCCACCCATCGTCATGCACAACGTGGTCGACGACTCCACCAACCCATCAACCAGACGCGCCACATGCAGCTGTTCAACAGAGGTCCGGATCATGTCAAAGTCATCTTCCACCCGGACTCTTTCAATTTGAATAATCCAATCTTGCGCTCGGACCAGGATCATATGGACGTCTTCCCGAGTTAATACTAGCTGTCAGGTTCCACTCGCGCTGGGTGCACGGCGGTACGTACCCATGCCTTTCTGACAAGAACATGCAGAGCTGACTGAGAATCTTTCCCAGGTGGGTATCCTGTCTATTACTACCGACATCTCCGAATTTGTTTCTTTCATGCAAGATCTGATTGAAAATCCCGATGTAGGCTGCATTAATTCCTTCCCAGCTAGTAAACATAGGTTGCTGAAATCCTCCGCCACTTCAGGAGAAGGCTACATCATCGTCGACCGCTACATGCAATTCCTCGACGACTCCGCTTACGAACTCACGGAATACATCGCCAGCTCTTGCACCAAGAGCCGCCGACAACGGATCAACCAGCACGCCCGGCTCGAGCGCTTGTCCCGCTCTTGGTCTAGACAAAGTTGGGTATCGAGTGCTTCAATGCACGTCAGTTGGCCCTCTGGAAGGCAAGTTCGAAAACGACGAAGAGGACTGAGCCGCTGCATATGCCGAGCTGGCCCGCCCGATCGGAAAGGTTCAGGTCTCGCTCGGCGTTCAGCTGCAGCGCCATGACCTTTCTTGTCCCCTACATCCACCGGGTTGAGATCGCTCACTCGCTCTTTGGACGACTTGGTGCTGAGCTCTGGAGCTGACAACATCGCGAGGGAAGGTCGTTCCATCACGCCGAGCCGGAACTCAAGCCTCAGACAGACTCCTTTTGGATGGTGAGTTTGAGCTCATGTCTCCCAGGTAAGCTGCACTTGGCTAGTCTGATCCAGACGTGGCCAATGCTGACTTATCTGTTTGTGGAGGTCTGAGACTCGGTCTACTTGAGCGTTATCATGGTTACCGATATGACGCGGAAGACCGTCAAGACCGGTTCAGATTTCCACATCGAGCTCGTGAATGGAGGCCATTACAACGCCAAAGCGCTCCGAGCCAAAGTCGAGGAGATCCAGTCCAAGGTTCCCGCTGGAGTCGGCATTGCCATCAACGCTTTATACATCACTCAAGACAGTCAATTCGGTTCCATTTCTGCCTCTGGAAAGAGCTTAAGCGTGAGGGTTTGCCCACTGAAGGGCTGCTGGTATCAGCCAGTACCCAAAAGGCCACTAAGATTATTGGCGCGTCACAAGCTACGAGGATCAAGCACGTCGCCTTCAAGCCCGAATCGGCTGACGGCATCCGCCAAGTCGTCACCACCGCAGCGGCCAACCCAACCTTTCCCACATCTGCTAATGGGGACGGATGGTCGTGCCGGTGGCCATCACTCCTACTAAGACTTCCACCCTGCGGCTCCATCCGCCGGTAATCCAGCATCTCCCTCGTCGCCGGCACCAGTTTCGGTGGTTCCGAAGACGTCTGGCCTTACATCTTCGTGGCTGCGGTGGCTTACCGAATGCAGCGCATACCCTTTGACGGCGTGCTCTATGCCTCCTGCATCATGGTCGATGCGGAAGCCCACACCTCGTTGAGGGTCAAGAAGCTCATCCCCCGCTGTCGACGACATCAAGTGGGAGGGACCTCCGACAAGAACACCGGCGGCTCGGAGCTCGGAGCCCGGCCACAAGGTCGCCATTCGCAGTGTCAAGGCCTGGGAGGAGTTCAAAAACACGGTGTTCAACATGTCCGAGGGGAAGCGCTCGGCGTGCGCGCCATGGAGCCGCGATTCGGTCATCGAGAAGCTGAACAAGGACTTCTCCACGCCGCGGTTCAGGTGGAAGAAAGGACGACGTACGAGAAAGTCGCCCTCCGCATCGTTCGCCCAATGTACGTCGCTCACGAGCAGCGTTGGTTGGCTGATTCGCTGCGAAAGCTCGCGAGAGACTGGCTCCGTCGCGCCGAGGAGCGTTTCTGATGGCACATAATCCAAGGCGTCCGTCCTGCAGTCGTTCACTAGCCTCGACTCCCCCGCCGAGGTGATCAAGTCGCTCTTTGAGAACTGCCTCGCCCTCTCCGCCTAATTCGCTGCGTCCGAGGATAAAACGTACCCCACGCCGTCGCTCAACGTCCCGGTCAGAAGCCAGTTCCGTTCATCCCTGTTCTCGACGCGGGCTTTGAAGTCAAATTCAAGAAGGTATGATCTCTTTTGGTCAAGATCGTGGGGTTTCTATGTACTGATGTGTGCGGCCATTTATAGGACTCTCTCTTAGCTTCTACAGACACCGAGGCCGTATTGACCAAGATCTCCAGCGCGTCTGCATCCTCGAGATTTCGTCACGGGAAGCACTGCACTCGAGTCGACGAACCGATCTCCGACCCCTAGGAAATATCGAAGCCGACCAAGTCAAGCGGATCCTCGGGGAGGTACTGCTCCGGCGATGAGGGTCAGTCTCAACTGCATCGGCGCTCCTCTGTTTGCACTCATCTCCTCCATTTCTGGCGTCACGATCAAGCAGGACGGCGACTCCACGACATCCTCAATCACTTCGACTGTTTCTCCTCTCGCCGACTGGTGCAATCCTACCCCCAGCAAGGAGTTCCCCTGGAAGCTCTGGCTCGGTGATTTCAAGACCCTTCCCTCGATCAATCTCCGCGACGCGTTCACCGGACCCGAGGCCAAGATCAAGGAGGCGGACATTCAACGCTTCTACGCCGTGATCGGCAGTGATGGAGAGTTTTCAGGGGCGTCTGCGCTGACGAGGAACAAGCACCGATGGATTTTGCCATTGTCACCAGCTGGCAGGTACGCTCATTTGCACTAAGTCTTATACTACCAGCGAGCGCTCATGGAGATTTAAACGTGTAGGCCATCATGAGGCGGTTTTCCCCAGGCCGAGCGACGTCCACGGCGACCTTCTCAAGTCGGCCCACGTCTCGAACGGCTTCAAGTTGGCTCCGGGAATATTCTTCCTTCAAGGTTCGGAGAGGTCTGCACTTCCGAGGTCAAGGTCTTTTTCATTATCAGCGACGAGAGCGGCCAGTCCGTCAAAGTCAAGGACGCTGTCCTTCGAGACTGTCAACCCATCATCGAAGTCACCTCGGCGCCCTTGTGTTGAGGCTCACGCAGGGACCACCAGAAAACGATCGAATACTGTGGTCGAAGAGGTTCTTCGTACCGATGACATCAACTCGAGATCGCCGGTCTTCGCGGATAAGGTATCGTGCTCTTGGTCCGATCGCACCAAGCCGCTCCTCTCCTCTCCGGCACTCGCCTCTTCTTCCAGACTGGGTTGGAGTACCGTTACGAAGACACAACGAGTCACCCAGAAATCTCGGTCACCGGTAAGATCTTCGTCCGCCACAACCGCAAGCAGCTCGTGCCCGTCAGCACCGTCGGCTACGGCCATGGCTTCTCACACAACAACCTCGTCCTCGCCTTCCTCCGATGCCGCGGTGCTCCGGATGCCATCTTTTCCCAATCCGAGAACGGCGGATATTCCCTCACCTCGTCAAAGTTCCTTCCCTTCCTCACCCCCTCTAACCAACGAGCCGTACTCCAAGATCTCCGGCGACATCAACCCTATCCACATCAATCTTTACTCCTCGGACCTTGCATCCTTCCCCGGCACTATCACGTATAGAATGTGGTCGAATATCGCGACTCGCAAGTATGTCGAGAACGTCGCGTCGTCCTGAGCGAATTGTCTCGTGAGTAAGATCCATTCTAGGTCTATACGTTTACTGACCGTCTTTCGGTAGATACGATGTTCACACTGTCGGCATGGTCGTGACTAGTGACCGCTTGGAAGTCAAACTTAAGCACGCCGGCATGAACAACGGCAGGAGCGCCATCCTCGTCGAGACCGTCAATGGATGTGGCGAGAAGGTCCTCATGGGAATTGCCGAGGTCGCTCAAGCTCCTACCGCATTTGTCTTCGCCGATCAGGGTTCCTAGAACCCGGAATGGAAAGGGAACTCTATAAGTCGTCGCCTACTTCCAGCGCCGTCTGGGAGGCTGCCGATGAGCATCTGCTCGCTGTCCATGGATTTCCGATTGTCGACATCGTCAAAAATAACCCCAAGGCCAAGACGAGCCGCTTCGGTGGCATGAATGAGCAGGCCATTCGCTCACGTTACGTGGCCATGATACACGACACGATGAGGAAGGACGGCGCCGCCAAAACTCTCCCTCTCCCTCGCGAACCTCGACGTCAGGACTTCTCGCTACACTTTCGGCCATTCCGATGGTCTTCTATGGCCCCTCAGATCGCTCAAACTGCTCTTTGTGTCGCTGAAAAGGCTGCGATCGAAGACAAGCGCTGCTGGGGAATGATTCACTCCGCTCTCGCTTCTATCGCCGATGCCGTACCCATCGCCTTACTCGTCAACGTCGCCTTCTACTGAGGAATCACCACGCAAACGGTCGTTAAGAGACTCTCCCAAAACCGATCCAACTACGCCATGTGCGCTAGGAACTCAAGCCGCATCTCTGGTTCTCAGAATCTCAAGGCGTGGAAACAGGAGGCATGGGGCTCGCCACATCAACATCGACAGCTCACTTACATCATTGTCTCGTCGAACCTTTGCATATCAATTCGCATCACTCGTCCGTTGGATTGAAACCCGAGACCTCCTGTTCACCCATTTCAAATTTGAGCGCTTGATCGAAATCGGACCGAGCCCAACTCTCACCGGAATGGCGACCAGGGCCCTCAAGGCCAAGTATGAGGCTCAGTTGACTATATCAGTCTCATTCGCTCTGTCTTCCGCCCGGCGAAGGCACACGAAGGAAATCCACTATCAGTTCGAAGACGAGCCAGAGGGGCAGCGCTTGCCTAGATCTTCCGCCCCCGAATTTCCCCTTGGTCCAGCTCGCGTTGTGATATCGACCAGTTCTCAGGACCAAGACCAAGGCTTGTGTGTACGTATGGAACTGCAGATAGTGTCCTGTGACCAGATAACCAACCTCTAAAGCGATTTTGGTTCTTCCACTGAGGGTGAGGAAAAGTACATCAAAAGATCGACCTCCCCTGCGGCGTGATAAGTGGAGAGACCAAGCCAAGGTTGGTCAAGTTATCCAAAGGGTCATGTGAGGTAGTGGAATTGGAGTGAGCACCGTTTGGTTAGAAGATAGCTGGATGTTGGATGGTCAATCGGGTAGCTTTTAGAAACAAAATGATCCATGATTTTTTTAGAGTTGGGAAGTAATATGCATATGACAAAAGCAGAGTAATTAAAGTAAAGGATTCCAAAACGCTTACAAGGTGCTTGCAAGAAAATCTAGTGAAAATGCGACGATGACGAGGGTGTGGGGTCACAGGCTCATTGCCATATTCAAGCAGACGGGCCATGAAAGGCATCATGCCTAAACTGGATAGGAGAAAGAATACTAGACCCTTCGCGGACTCCTTTGCAGCATCCCGAGCAGAGTACAGAGGCCTTCGAGGACAGAGCTCATACATTATAGAGAAACTTTGCGAGGAGTGGTAATGAGGGGTCTGGTGAGGGGAGGTTGATGAATGCAAAGGGCTGGGCCGGCAGATTGCGCGGCAGTCAGGAATGAGATTGTGGGGCGGTGCACACCTCGCGGATCACCTCATTATTCCTTGAACCAAACCACGCTCGTCCACCCACCGACCTGGCAAGACCGAGCAACCGCTCAAGGCACGAGCATTTCGATACGACCGACCTCATCCCTGACCTCATAACCGACCTCCCGTGGCTGGGAACCTCCAGCTCCTGATTTGGAAGATGAAAGCCGCGAAGGTACTCCCCCTGACACACTGCGCGTACGTATCTGGGCGACGTTCTTCAGGAATCGCAACGCCGACTCGGACAATCGTCACACCCGACAGACCTACTTGCACCGAAGCGCTCAAGCAACCATGGCAAGGCTTCTACCTCCGCTGCAAGCTCGGCACTCACCGTCTCAAGCCGCAGCGGGATGTATCCGAACAGTCTAAAGGCAGCGTCTGGCTAGCGTTCCTGAGTCATAAAGAGAAAGGACCGACGTGTATCTGGTAGATACAAGTCCCCTTGTCCAACTTCCCGCGTAATGAAACTGTGGACGGGAGGTGGGAAGTCACCGCGCGGGGTCGTGCATACTTCGGACGATAGGACCGCCTCTAACGATGTCGTTGAAACTCAAGGTACTCGAGTAAGTGGCGTGAAGTCCCCGAAGTAGTCAATATCTGACAATGACGCTTGTTGTCGGCCTCCTGGTTGCGACATCTACCTTAGAAGGCGTACGCAGGACTCGCGTTTCCTGGAGTTAATCGAACCTTCCTACTCCTAGACCAATCGTGCTTGTCAAGAGCAAATATGCATGCACGTGCAACAAGACATGCCTCTGGACGCCCCAGCAGTGGGTCTACGACCTTTCTGTGGAGGACGCCACGATCCTCGACGACGCCCTCACCTCCTCAAGATGGAGATCGCCAGCATCACGAAACGACCCTCGCACACCCCGGATCGACCGTCAACAACGTGCTCTTCCGCTCCGGCGCCATCCACTGCAACGTCCTCGAACTGACCATGATGAGCTTCGGACGAGAATGGCTGATCAACAGTCTGGGGCACTTGGTGCAGGACGTCATATTGGACGAAGCGGCGGTGAAATCAAGTCATCGTCAACATCCGAAGAGCGAGAAGAAGTCTGGGGGTGCGAGTCCCGGGTTCGAGCACGGCGGAGCACACGTCAAATCGAAAGTAAACCACAACGTGCTCAAATCATGGTGCAGCAAGGCTTGGTGCGACATGTGGAATGCCAGAGATCTGTGTTCTGAGTGGGTGAAAATGGTGTCTCTCGCTCCGGTCGTGAAACTGAGCTACAGAACGGACTCACCTTCAATGCAGGTACCTTCGTCAGATATGTCACATCACCCGGAGCGAAGTTGACAATCGGTTCAACTGAAAACCGGCGAGACGACTCTATCAAGCTCTGTACAGTAAACCACGAAGGGATTATAGCACGTCGGCGACCGCGGAAGACAGTCCTGGTTAACCGAAGGTGGATGAAACAGGTGGAACGAAATACGAAAGGTTCATGTTCCAGGTCCTCGCCGGGTTCGCCCTCTTGCGGGATTTCTCGCCAACACTCCTCATTCCGCATCTCTATTACCGTTCCAACGGGCGGCTGGACGGTACTAGGACATATTTCGAAGGACGTGGCTCGAGCCCGGTAGCAGGTTGCTAAATATTTGCAAGGTCTGTCGTGTTGATTCTCAATGCGAAGCTGAACTCAGCTCTCCACCGGTAATCTCTCCCTCATAGTCCTCCCTCGCAGTCCTCCCTCGCAGTCCCGCCTTCGACAACGAACAGCTCGGATCGTCGCTTCAGCGACACGTCCAGCTTGACTCGGAGTCGTCGCTGCTCCAACACCTTGCGGACCACCTCACATTCCTTAAACCAAACCTCGCCCGTTCACCCGCCAACCCAGCGAGCTCAAGCAACCGCCGAATTTAACTCCCGCCGATGTTCTCTCCGCGCAATCCCGCCGCGACAACGAGCAGCTCGGATCGTCGCTTCAGCGACACGTCCAGCTCCACCCGTAGTTGCCGCACGGACTACTATTCAACTCCTCGCGGACCTTAAGTCAAAATGCCACTCGCTCGTCACAATTCAGCAGGTCGACGTTCCTCCCCTGCACGACTGGCTGAACCTCATCCCAAACCATGCTCTCCTCACCTCTCGCACCATCATTCAAGGCACCATCTATGCTAACGATGCGCCACAACTTCTCGTCTCTCTCGCAAAGGGAAAAGTCCTCACTATTATGTCTATGACCGGTGCCTTGCGTCCGTCGTCATACAGGGCTGTGCTCCATGGTACGGTCTTCATCAGGCTCACTTTGAAGCCGTTCACGCCTTACACGATGCATCCAGGAAAAAGATCACCATCGTCCTCTCCAACGAATGGGCTGAACCAGCTTCTCGCACTGTCCTAGCCTAAGCTTTGGCACCATCCGCGAAGTCACCCGAGGCCGTACGACACGTATCGAGGACTTATCCTAGAAGCCTCTGGCTCGATGATTCGGAGATCTACCTGTATCACTGTTCGCCACACCTCTTCGCTCGACCCGTGGTTACAATCAATGTCTGAAGTCTCTGTGCCGTGGACAGGCAACAAGGGAGGGATTGGTTAAGGGCGTCCGCACTGACAATATTCAAGTACCGATGGACTGTACGATCATCAGCGGTAGACAGGTTTGTTCATTCGCACTTAAGTCTCGTTATATCCGATGAAGGCTGGTTGAACTTTTGCGCGCTCTCTTACATGAAGCCGATCTCTTCGCAGCCGTTGACAGCACCCTTCCAAATTCGTCCACCTCCCAAAGACGTCAAGACTGTACTGAGGTTCCTCCTCTGAAGGTCGGCGACGCCTGCACGTCCGTGGCCAATGTTTCCCTCCGTTATCAAAACTGACAGCCGCAAATCCGTCAAAGTCGGGAGCAATCCTTCGAGGTGACCAACTAATCATCAAGGTTGCTTTGGCGTTCCTGCACCGCTGCTCGTCAACGAACTACGTTCGAAGTCGTCGTCGCCGAAGAGGTTCCTTTCCCGTAGACAGCAACTCCATGGCCGAGAGTATGCTTCTCGGGGTTTAGGAGGGGTGTTCCTCTTCCGATGGCCCCCAAAGCCGCTCCTCCTCATCACTGTTTCTTCGTTCCGACCGACCTGGAGACTTTTTCCGAGATCTCGTTCAATGGCGAGATCAAACTATGGCTCGCACGATAACCCCTTTCCTTTAGCGGCACGTTGTTGACCCTGCCACAAACCAGCTGTATGCAGGGTCTCTGGCTACTACAATCCCTTCCACATCAACCTTTACATTGCAGCTACCCTTCTTGGCACCGTTACTCATGGCATGTGGTCGAGCGTCGTTACTCGTGAATATGTCGACCACGACGCTGCTGAAAGTCGTCCTCCAAGTAGCATGGCACGTCATATCATCCCAAAATCGTTCTCGTCGTCACCGAAAGCCTGAGGCTGCGTTCGAGGATATCCCCTCCAAGGGATTTGCTCCACCAGGCTGTGGTTTGCTGGTCACTCCTTTAGCGATACCATGTTTGTCGCTTTGCTCTTCGATGTCGTTTCACCTTGCAGCGGCCTGGGAGAGGGGCTCTCAAAGCCGATCCAATGTAACGGGCCGGGATTTCCATTTCTTCAACGATACCGCACTCCAAGAGGTTGGTAAGACCACTCAAAACCCCCACACCAACCTTTCGCCTAGATTTTCTGCTCGCACACGGTATTTCGGACCGATGTGGGAAATGCGGGCGCAAACAACTTTCCCTCCTGCAGGGCACCCGCAGGATGGTCTCTGGGTTGAGGAGACCAGAAGGTGAGGTAACAATAGAAGGGATTCCGACTAACTCCGAGTAACTTTGAGTTTTAGTGTGGCTGGAGCAATGACAAGAGGACATTTAGGATTGACCTGAATTTAAATTATTTGTAGACGTGCTACCTTTGTACATCTGACGATCTCGCTTATTCGAAAATGGAAGCATTGCTTGATAAAACCACGTTGGCGCTTGTCAGGGATTCCATTATTCATTTGTATCCACATCGAAGTAGAAGTATGCAAACAAACAAGATTGCAGATCAAGGGGATTCAAGTATATCTACAGATCTTGCGCGGTCTTTTGAAGGATCCTTTGAAGGATCCTTCCAGCGCCATTCAGGTTTGGGAGCCGGAAGTGGCCAGCGGTACAAGTAAAGCTCATTTGGAACCATTGCCGCTTCGGGGGCCTCGAACCACTGGGTCCGCAACCCACATGAGCTGCAACGCAAGCGCTTCTTGATCTGAGGCCCTGACTTCCGCAACTTGCTTTGGTGCACTTCGACACGCTCGCGGCAGCAGGGGCAGTTGTCCACTGGTGGAAGTCCGAATATGTTGTAATCGGACTGACGAACCAGGATGTGGAAGCAGGGCGCATTGTCCTCGGAAGCTGTTCCCAGAACTATACCCGTACTGCGCATTAGCTCGTGCGACATCCCTACACGCCAAAGAACTGCTTTATCAATGGGCGTGGCAAATAAAATTGCCATTTCCAAAGCAGACGCCAAAGCAGAAGCAATGACCCCAGGGATGACAACGGTAGAGGAGAAGCCTACGGCATCCTTGCAAAGCGGGGGAAGCGTCCATTTTTTGTTCTTCGTTTGGTAGGTCCAAGTCCGAAGAACGTCCCCTGCTTGGTCCACTGATTGAGGCCAGTGCCATATCCAGCCGCACACCATGGCAACAAGCAACTTGATAGGACCCGTCGATGCATTTATTGCATTCCAGAGGTTCGTGCCAAGGCACAGAAGTAGAAGCTGAACGGCGAATAGTTAGCACGTGTAAGTAAGCCTTAGACAAAATTCCAACATACAACAGAAAGGGGGGCGGATTCGTTGTCAAAGTAGACTACAGTGCCATCCTGCGTGAATGTATGGCCATCCACGAAGAGGATGACCGAGGCATCCGGATGGCTTTCTAGAAAGTCCAAGGCCGCTGCCTTGGCCGCTTGATGTTCTGAGGTTAAGGAGTTGAGTTTTCCGGTAACGGTGATCTTGACAAGCGAGATCTGAGCAAAACGGAAGTCAGTACATGGGCGGGATTTGTGCACAGTACAAACCATGTCGTTCAGGACAGACCCGTATGAATGGGAAATCAGCTGCCATAGCAGTGCGGAGATTGATTGCGACTTGAACTCGTCTTGGAAGTCGCACGATACTTGCAGAAGAAGCACCGGTCTGAGAGAGATCGGAAGGCTTGGCGGCATGTGTTCACGGGTTTTGTACCGCATCTAAAGAAGGATTACATCAGCACGAGTTTGTCGCAAAGGGAATACGTAAATAAACAGACTACGAGATCACTTACATTCATGTCAGACTTGGCCATTAAGCAGATGGCGTTTGGGTAGACGCTTGGCCTCCTCTTAATACTCAGCAGGCATAGGACACAAAGCCAATTCTTGGCATAGGCTGGTACGTTTACGCAGCGCGTGCCCCGACCAAGGACATCGACACAATATATCTTTCCGCAGTTTGCACAGCGTACCGCTGGAACATCCTTCAAACGGGTCCCGCCATCTCTGCAGCTGGAGCAGAACTTCAAAGGGTCAGACTTTAGTATGCACATTCTGGGCATGTATAATCCTCACAGAAAGGCCCCGGCTCCAGGTGAGCGTTTCTGGTTCAGGCTCGATCTCCACGCTATCCCACCATGATGGACGCTTTGAACCATGGATTGGAGCCCCTAAGATAGGCCAAGTACGCACTGGCCCCTCCTGTACTCTAGGTGTTGTCCGGGGCAGTTGTTCCTCCTTTGCTGATGTCCGATTGGCGAATGACTGATCTTGATTATCAATTCTAGCTTCACCTGAAAAATGAAGAAACACAACTTTAGATACTTTATATGGCCAATACCAGAGAAATTGAATACCCTCATCCTCTGAAATGTCCATGTCCACATCCTCGTCGGTCACCATTGCAAGCGTCTCACCGTTGGACTTCCCATCCGTATCCGTCAGCATTGCAGCCGAACTCTCCTGAAACACCCATACCTGCTCAGTTGCGACCTTAGCAGGTGCTGTAAAGGGAGGTATGAGTTAGGATAGACCCTTGCGTGGGGGGTCGGTGTAGCGCACATAGACCAACTTTTCCTAGCGCCAAGCGTCAGTTATTAGCCACAGACAATGGAAGAGTACGGCCTACCTGCCAGCACTTTTTTTTGTCTTTTGCCTGTATCTTCAAGTATGCATCAGTCAGTACTGTGAGACTCTCTGCTACAGCGCCACACACCCATTATCAATGCAGCCGACAGCATCTTGCCTACAGTGCCTGTCAGCAAGGTGAATATTCTTGAATTGTTGACTCACCAGAGTCACCACTTTTTGGTCGCTGAGCTGAGAAATTGAACCAATGTTAACAGTAATTCCAATTGTTTCTCAAACAGTAGGCACCTGTTTGGGCCGCCATAAGCTTCCTCCTTGCAACTGGAGACTTCTTTGTGCTTGTACTGGGTGTCATTGTAAGCTGGGTTGATGGGATTCAAAGGAGCTGGGTGGGGATGATGGTATATTGATGGGTCGTGTGTGGCGAATTCGGGAGCGAACCGTGAGAACAGCTTGATCTCAATGTCTTGCCAGATTTGTCCCCACCACAGCTCGGACGTTCCTGATCACGATTGGTACAGCTACGCCGGAATCAAGCCGCGGTAAGTGGATGTCTCGATGGATGCGTAGAGTTGGTCGAGGCGTTGGCTCAAGGTCAGCCTGCCCGCTTCGAAGAGGTCGGGGATGGGACGGTCGTTCGAGCTGGATCGAGCGGCCAGACCTCTTTGCAGCGTTCGAGACCAACGAAGCGTGGTATCGGGTCTATGAATGGTGGTGCAAGTAAGTCTGGTCTGCTAGTCCTAGTGGTGTTATACGAACAATTGGGGTTTCTGCATCTTCTGCATGTCTGGCGAGGGAAGCCTTTGTTGAAGCGATAAGATTACGTAAGCGGCGCACTGCCGAGTTCACCTGCATCAGGAAAACGCGTTTTGCATGTGTAGGAAAGCACTAGCTACGGGCTTCAACACGGCTGTACAACATCTACGTGAGTTACAGCCTCCTACGGGTACAATGATGTAATGTCCCTGTCCACCCTGAGTACCGTACACACCCATATGCTTTCCCATAGTACGTGGTCCATCTGAGGGACCATTTAGTACAAGCCAGCTACACACAATACAGCGATCTGTGTGAGGTTCCTCGAGCATTAGCATTGGGAGGGGAGTAAGTAGTGGACAAAGCGGACAAAGCGAACGAGTCCTGAGGCCCGAGTTGAGATGAGACTCCTTGCAAAAACCTCGTACCATCTACAAAAACCATTTATCTGCTGAAGCGTATATCTAGCGTAAACAATTATAGTCATTTAGACTGGCAAACGAGTTGATATAGAATGTATGACTATTCAGTAAAGTCGCGGCGCCCTCCCGGTCATCCACGATCTCAGCGGCTCCGTTGATTACGGGTGCGAGTGGGCAGGGACGGATGATAGAGTCAAGCTCGATGATTTTCCCTCTCCTTACGGAGCCCAGGTAGTCCTTCGAGACCTTGAAGAATTGGGTCGCCAGATCTTTCTGAGATGATTGAATCGGTGAAAACATATAGACATAGGCAAGAAACTCAGGGAATGGGTGGGGTAGGTTTGGCTGAGGGTTCGAAGGACGAAATATGAGACGCAACTCTCCAACAGAATAGCCTGCAGGTCGGAGTGAGAAAGAAAGAAGCCAGCTGTGCGGGGCTTTCGAGAAACAAACTTACCGATTAACCCAACGACATCCGCATTACCGTCATTGATCAATACAGGATCGTAGGTGTTATCGTGTCCATTGGCTCGAATTTTGCGCCATTCTGCCTTCATGAAGTCGTTCGCGATGGGGAGTAGGACGTGAACATGAGACCAAATGTCGAGAGATGAGAAGCATTGCGGTATCCCCGGGAGTTCGCGCTGGTTGAAGTACTCTTGAAGATCTTGGATGAAGTGCGGGAAATTGTAAGCAATAATCACCTCGTCCAGAGACTTTGTAGGGAGATGTGGGCGCTTCGTGAGTTTGAAATCGACGTTGTCCTTGACAGGGTCGGGAACTTGGCCACGCATGCCTCGTTGTCCTTTGTTTTCTGACCATGACCTCCTCGTCCTCCTCAGCTGCCACCGCTCGAGCAGCCATCTCGGCTGCCTCTCCTCTATCCCTCCAATCAATGTAGGCCTCAAGAGCCGTCACCCTTTCACGAAGATCGAGCTAGCGAAGCATTTGGAGAAGGTGCGTGCCGCGATGATTTGTCGCCCGCCACGCTTCCTTCACTAAATCAATGTGGAGTCGCTCAGAAGTCTCCGTTGTCGATCCATCAAGCGTCCCTTTCCACCGCACATAATCCGACAAGTGGCGAGGATATGCAGTTTAGGTATCTGGAATCCCTCGATGACTGCGCCAGTCTCCTCGCTAACCCGTCCCCCGAGTCGAGCATAGACATTCCGGGCATCTTCAAAGTCTTTCACTCGCTGATCTGCCTCCTTCAAAGTCTTCTCGGTATGATACGGGTAACACTCCAGGTAGAGGTAGTCCAAATACGCACGATTGGCGGTGAGTAGGGGTCCTGTGGCTCGTGGCGCACCAGCTAGTGCGGCAAGGAAGTCCTTTTCCAAGTCGCGCGTGTCGCCTTGTGTCCATTGACTGATATTTGATGTTCCATAGGTAAAGTGACGAAACCCAGGTCGAGGAATTTGCAAACGAAGTCGTAAGTCGATCTCAGAAGGCTCGTCCTTGACATCGATGATATTCTGATTCCACAGGACAATATAGTCCCGGAACGCCTTGTGGTACCAATGCAAGAGATCGTGCGACATCGCCTTCACAATATCAACGCACCAGGGCAGCTCGGACATCCATTCCCGACATGGCTCCTCAACACCGCCCAGGCCAACCTTCTTCGCCGCGTTCACGAAGGTCCATGTGTCGTCGAGGCTTCCGAGCGTCGACGACGGCCCTACAACCGCCCTCTGTGACATCTGGGTGCGGACCGAGCGGATTTGCTGGAGGATTGACGCTGATGTCCGTTTGGGATAGTCGTGTTTGCAATCGAGTTGCTGCTTACGGGCCTCGCAGGAAGGGCAGACAAAATGGCCAAGACAGAGAATCGTCCATACCTCCTCCATGTCCGCGATCCATCCCATTAGGAGGCGCCATGTCATGCGCATATAACCTTCCGGATCGACGGCCATAAGGGGGGTTTCTGCTTGTTGGTGTTGAAGCGGTTCGAGGACCTTCTTCAAACTCTTGTGGTAAGCCGCTTGCTCATAACGCCTGGTAATCTGTCTTTCATTGACTTGCTTGGGAACTTCATCTTATCGGTCCGAGAATAGGGATATACGCCAAGAGCATAAATGCCCTTTGATTGATGGCTGCACGGGCGTCTTTGCGGATGTTTCCAAGTGTAAGGTAGAGGGGATGCGCATTCTTCCCGCCGGTGTGAGAGGTGAGTGTTGTTTTATTAGAATGATCGGGACTATAGTCGATCCATAGGGAGCCCTCATCTAACACACTCTGCTCAGCTTACAAATAAGCAATCAATGATATGAATGAACTTGCCTGTGCCTCCCACCAAGCGTCACCTGTGTAGAACCCGTGAAATACTCGATCTCCGCCAACTTCAAAAATCTGACGTGGCGCATAATCGATTGACCCCGCAAATGTTGGATTTCCAAAAAGGTAATCGATGACCTCATTGATATCGCGGTAGTACAGAGTGTGCTGATGGTTTGGTATTTCTGGAAGGTCAATTTCGGCGGACTTCCACCTGGGAGGTTTCAGCATGGGTCCGACTCAATCAACCTTCTCATGCCATCTGCTGAAGTGAAGCTAAGCTTCTGCGGGTGATCTTTAACCTACAAGAGCTCGTCTGATTCGGTTTTTGGTGAGTCTGAGTGATCTCACATATCCAGTCGCGAGGAAAGCGTCAATGTCAGCCAGAGACTGACCCGACTGCACTGCCCATTTGACCAGTTCATACTCGTCGGCATCTTTAAACGGACCAAATTGAGCTTCGGCGCTCTCCGCT
>WSUD01000093.1:3495-37117 GCA_019633495.1 Tulasnella sp. 427 | reverse complement strand
TATTCGACAGTCCGCCGAAGCGAGCTCAATCCGTATCCTTGCCCCTGAAGTCCTGGACCATCAACTTCCAAACGAGGCTTATCGACTGGAGCTCCTTCGCGAGGACATCAAGGCTCGATACAAATTCCACGTTCGCCGTCGCCGGGTCCTGCTACGTTCGCTCCACTTGTACATCGATGGATCGGATCCAGAGACGGCGAAAAGGCTGACCGAAGAGTTGGCGGAATCTTCGGAAGCTTGCGATAGACTGACGGAAGAGCTCTTTCAAGTCACCGATCAGCTGGCGCAAATGAGCCAGATCACGCAGAGGCACAACGCTAGCGCCCTCAGCATGGCTCTCCGGAAGCTGAACACGAGCTTCATTAAAGCCAAAGGCGAGACGATTGACTCGCAACTTCAAGTCGCCATGCTGGAAGCAGAACGAGATGAGGCCTGGGCCGTTGCAGAGAGCGTCGAAAGGGAGTTGAATCACTACAAGCAAAAGCATGGAGTCGCGGAAGACTTCCTTGCCAGCCCTCTACCGCATCATGCTCCCCCATCCAGCTGGGCTTCGCGTCAACCGGGTACCTCTCGGGTATCGGCAGCCAGGAAGACGAGTACTCGTGCATCTAAAGCGAGTCTGAGGATGTCCAGAAGGAGCGCAAGGTCGTCCGCAAGCAGCGGAGTTCGATTCGGTGCTATCATTCCGCCCAGTTCCTCCAGTAGTGGAAGCGTCAGCGGGGCTAGCCTTGCTCCATCTAAACAGCAAGATGACGGCTCCTCGTCTTCGAAGTCACCAAGTGTGCCACCCGTACCAAGCTTGAAATCGGCAAGACGGGCATCAGAAAGGTCGTTCTCGTCTTATACCAACTCCCATTCACATTCTCGGAGAGCCTCCATCGCCGGTACACCATCGACTGCTTCCCGAGCGATGGCACAGGCTCAAAGCGAACTGTTTGAGATGTTGGGTATCCCTCAAGAAGATATCGATCGACAACGAGAAAACCGTCGCCGTTCTTATTCTGCACCGAGCAGCCCTACCTCTTCCGACGGGCGAAAGATGCGCCGTGTTAGCTTGCCGAGTACTTCAAGTCTCTTAGAAAGTGTGAGTTATTTAACCGACTTATGTTTCCTGGCAACTTTGTCTCACCCATTTGTTTTCAGCCCTCTGTCATAGCAGCAATGCTGTCGCTTCCTTCAGCAAATACGTAATTTGCTCTATATTCGTCATTTATTCGCTCATCTCGTTCTTACTTCGCGCTCCTTCATCCATTATTTCTGACCCTGTCATCTGTATTACTTCATTTTGGGGGGTTCTTTATCCGAAGCCGGTCCTTCTTTCCGATCTTCAACCCGTTTCTTTTCTTTCTCGGTACATACC
Source organism: Tulasnella sp. 427 (assembly GCA_019633495.1). Classification (NCBI taxonomy): domain Eukaryota; kingdom Fungi; phylum Basidiomycota; class Agaricomycetes; order Cantharellales; family Tulasnellaceae; genus Tulasnella; species Tulasnella sp. 427. The sequence continues at coordinate 35,757 of WSUD01000093.1, read as the reverse complement.
AGTTATCTGCCGTAATTACAATACAATGTGACCAGCTAAACTAGGTCGAAGAGAAGGGCTTCGGCTGGGCTTTCCCCGATGTTTTCAATCCGGAGCTCTTCTCCAGGTTCCCCATGAATGAATGCGGCGTCGCCTTCCGACAGCTCTAGCTCGTTGTTAATTCTAATCCCTGCATATCGGATGTGGTCAGGGATATCAATACATGCCCAAGTTTGAGCACCCACTGCTTCCACGAGCCAAGGATCGATTGTAGCCGCTAACTTGAGGTACATGGATGTATGCTCTCTGAAGACCTGTGCCGTCAGGTATGGTATGCGACACTACTTTGCCCTGCGAAACAATGGTTGCATAGACTGTAACTTGACTATTCACCGGGACAGGCCCTGAGCCTTCGCGCTCGAGGAATACACCTTCACTGCCAACGGGTGCAATGACTTTGAGCAACGCGTCAATTTTTCCCGGGTCAGGGAAGTTCCGAGTGAAGTATCTTGGGGTAAGCGAGGCCTGAGACGGTATAGCCCAGATTTGAAGGAAGTGCACCTCCTATTAGTTGAGATACCACAATGGATGCCATCAGTCTTCACCGTCGGAGGTTGCGGGATATGCGAAATCCTATACATTTGTATCACTCCCATTGTACTCGCTGTGGCGAATTCCTGTCCCGGCGCTTGTCATTTGAATATCGCCGCGTTTGAGAGTCTCCACGTTCCCCATCGAGTCTTTGTGATGGAGTTCACCGCTCACTATATAAGAGAATATTTCCATCTCGTGGTGTGCTAAGGACATAGGATCAGCTCTGAAGTTCATGCTAAGGAGTGCCTCGGCATCTTGTTAAAACGCGCACCATGCAGGCCGAAACCTTTGCTGGGCTGCACACGATCCTCGTTGATAACTTGCAGCGCTCCAAAGGAGTCCACAGGAGCGGGGAATCCGGGGACAGAGAAGGAATGAAAGCTCTTGAGCCATCCGTAGTCCGCTAGGATGCAATTCGTGGGTTAGTAGTCGTCCAATTGTTCAATCGAGGCCGTACCTCCGCCACGTTCTTGACTTGATCTTAGCTCAACTTTCATGGAATAGATAAACTCAGTGAACGAAAGCCAATTGTCGAGTATGTGTAGGTTCAATCCGTTACAGCGATGGGTGGAGTTAGACGGACGGAACCCATTTATACACTTCCTCCCCTAAAAAGCGGATTACGAGAAGCCGTATTTTCAGAAATAAGATGTCTGATACTGGATTTGGGCAATTTGGAGATCCGATCTGGATGACAAAGGCGTTTGTCACCGTAAGTTCACGCATTTCGGCCTTCAGGGGACGGCAATGACGAAGCTATACGAAGTCAAAATATGAATGTCAGCGAAGCAAAAGAAAGCAACATGCGATGATGTAGCATATCAATCCGACAGACCAGGCAACGACGAGATACCCGGTGGTGATATCAAGGTGATGACCAGTGCGGACCCTTGCTGACCCCAATTCTCCTCGGCAATGATTAAGTATACAGTAAACAAGATCCGATCTATGACAGATTACGTCAGTCCAAATGGTTGTTTTCGGACGAGGTGCGGTTTGTAAATGGCCGTGAAGAAAGGCCACGTGATACAACATCTTCCGAGGCTCAGTAACTAGTCGATTAGGTGGGAGAATAATTGCTGTACATAGTTCAATAAAAGGTTAAGCAGTGGATATATCCGGTGACAGTCGAGACCGGAGCTTAGGCGAGTTCATTCTTCATCTTCAGAAGGGTCGTCGGGTGGCACGGTTGCCATTTCATTGAGCCTATGAATCGTTAACAATGTCAGAACATTACGGACCCAGTTCAGACCACGGGAGAGCTTACAGATGAACGAATGGTTGCATGATCCTCATTACGCTGCATAGCTTGTCCATGAAATCGGGATCGAGAACCTCGGAGTCTAAGAATCTAGATCTCCAGTGGTGAGCGACCGAAGATTAGGGATTTTTGTGCAACGTACCGATGAATAACAGCAGGAGAACGGACTTTAAGCAAGTCGATGTCTCTGCACGTACGAGGCGTGAAGACCAATCAGTAGGTTTCCTGCAGTGCTCGAGCTAGGAAAAAACTCACTTGTGATTCTTGTCAACACCCTTGGGTGCGACTTTTAGCTCATCTTCGTGACCGAACACACTCTGCCGCTCTCCTTTGGGATGTTTCTTGGGCTGTCCAAAGAACTTTACAAACGCTTTATCAGACAGCACGTTGCGTAACGGGGTAGAGTCGCGAAGAATATGGCTCCTGAAGACAGATGATGAAGGAACAGGGTAAATGATTTCCGCGACTGCATCGAACGGAGATAACGCACCGGAAAGTAGCAAGCTCGTTCTTGCCCGGACACCACATACCTGCGGCAGCGAAGCTTCTCCCTCCCGAAGCAACTGTCATAAATTGTCAGACCTTTTTCACCGTTTGACCGAGATAACCACGTACTAGACCTGAGAAGTTGGAGGTCGAACAGTACGGGTCTCATCTGTTAAATCTGCTAGCCCTTTGTCGAGACGTAAACTTACACATGATCTAGATCAAAACGATGGGTCAGCTACGAAATGGAATGATCGTAAAGGGAGTCTCTGAAGCTTACAGTGCGCAAAAATTCCCTTTCTTCCGGATCTTGAGAACGAAGCCGAGAAATTGGTCTTGTAAGGTGTCTTGTCGTTGGAGAAACGTACCTGTGAAGACAAACGGGGTAAGCATCGGTCGCGACCTCATCCTCGGTAGTGCTTACGTCTCGGTAAATCCTATGAATCACGTCCTTAGCAGGTAGAGGAGGGATTTCTTCATCTACGTCTTCCGTAACCTTTTCCACCAGCTTGTTGACGAAATCGACCCACTCCTGTATCAGACTAATTTAGTTCAACTCCATACTACTTTGGTGAGAACCAAACCAGTGACCTTTTCCGCCAGACGATAGACAGGTTCTGAAGCGATCGTCAAGGTTGGTTGACGTCAGTGGATAACTTCGACGATCGGTGCAAAGTTAGAGCTGACCGTGCAATTTGAACCATTCCCGATCATTGTACTTTGGATTGGTGAGCTGCTTGAGGAGGTCTAGTGTATTTTGGCTTATCCGTCCTGGGGGAACTAAGATAGACCTGTTGTCTAGCAAGCCATCTGACGTCTACTGAAACACCACTCACCTCGTCCTGTTGTTGGAGCTTGAACAACTTTTCCAACAATCTCAACTCCACTTTCGACCTCATCGTCAAAGTCGTCGTCATCTGCCGCTTTCGCGACTCTCCTTCCTCGAGGCGTCGCTTTCTTCCGAGGGCTACTTTGTGAGGCCGTTCGCTTCCTCTTTTTGGCAGCGGGCTTGTCATCGTCCAGATCATCACTGTGAAGAGATTCCACGTCGCTTTCGGTTTCGTCTTTGGACCCCTCTTCGTACGCGTCACTCTCGTCGTCGTTGCCGTCACTGGACAACTCCTCCTCCTCCTCCGATGTTGCACGTTTTCTTTTGCCTTTGGGTGCCTTTGCACTAGACTTGCGTGGAGATTTCTTCATTTTGTTAGAAACGACACGAGATTTCGCGGTTCTTGCGGAGGCAGGCATGCTGGTTAGTTCCGGGTGGAGGATATTGCGCACTTGGATGCGTGGTGGAGCAGCACTTGCGCCGGGATGTGGGAAGAAAGTCGAACGTTAGTCAGCGGAGTTGTTAAACAGCGACCAGCATCATCCTTGTGCAGGAACGCGAATTTCCGATTCGGGAGACCAGAAAAGACCTTTGAGCACGTCGGTGTACACTCGGAGCATGTAATTTTCCCTCTAACCATTGCGTGGTTTAGCAGTTTCTATCAGAACGCAGCTTCACTCAGTCGAACGGAAGGCCTTATTCTTAATTATGGGGCAGAGCAAGGCCCCCTATGCGCAGAGATCTACTGTATTCCACGTCTAACTGTTCTTCAAAGTATTTGGATATGCTACTTTCCTTTTTGGCGCTTGTACGAGTCCGAAAAGAAAGGAACTAGGCATGATTGACAGCCGTCAGCGCATCCGGATGTCACGTGTGACGATATACGTAGTCACGTAACCTCTCTTGTTTGGAGGAAGTCGAAGAATTCGCAAAGCAATGCTTGACAAGTAGCAACCCGTTGATGAGATGGAAGCGCAGTATTCATAAGACATTAATGGAGATATGTGCACAGTTAGGAGGAAACACCGTCAAGTCCCTACCAGACAGTCACCGAAAATACCCTCAATATCCATGATCTAAGGTTCAAAGTCGTGTGGTTCAAACTTGTTACCCCCGTTGACAGGCAAAAAAAGAGAGGCAAATTCCTTTTTTGTGCTATCAATACCAGTGTACCTTTCCCCCCAGAGAATCCGGGGACCTGTCGATATTTACCTGTCCCGAAGGGGCCGACGCGGTCTGAAGAAGCGAGAGTCTGTACTGTACGACCTGGTTGACTGATACGAAGTAGAACGGACTGAACCTCCAGACGACAGAAGACGACCGGGGAGCTTGACTCATCCAACAACTCTCAGAAAAAGAGAACTTATGCAGCACGAGAAGCTGATTACGGAGATTTAGACTGTCAAACTGGGGTTGTACATCCACTAAGGTAAGGACTCAGGAAGCTCGATGTTTCCTCAAGCTCTAGGTTGCTCGGCGGTAAGCAATAAAGCTCACATCTCTCCTTAGGCTTTATCTCTGACGAATCAGGCTCTTTAGATAGGAGTTACTGAACACGATGTGTGCTCTTGAACTGAGACAACACTGGTTTGAAGACGGCCCACTGACATGACGCCGTTCATACCCGTGCACTAGGGCGTAATGAAGTCGCCGTTAAGAGCGTCCTACACCAGAAAAGGATAACCAATAGAGTTCGAATTGCATGTAACATCTCAAATCGGATGCTTCATCGGGCATGTCGGTAATGACTCTTACTTCGTACTAGTGCAAGCGCTCGACAAGAAGCCAGGGAGGAAGGAAGAGCGGCAATCAGTACTCGGACCTGTCTCAGCGAATTACATGTCAAGCTCGGGGATCACTCAGCGTGGCCGGGCTCAGCAGAACGGCATGACAGAAGCAAACATTGCTTGACAAAGTCTAAGCACGTGCACGAGGCAAGTTGAAAAGGGTCGATTCAATTCAGAATCAAAAAGATAGACTTTACGATCCGTTTGGGTCGAGGGTTGGAGAGTCATCTCAAGCCACTGTGCAAGGTGAATTTGGGCTAATAATAGACGATACTGAGAGACTTCATGCCGTGTTGGTGGCTTCTAGTTCCAGATTTGGCTGTGCAATCTCCCTTTATGGAAACTATCCGGCATAAACTGAAAGCAACTTTGGCTTGGCGGAGAAGCTAGAAGAACGCGGGAGATGCCGGTGTCTGGAACGTGGATGACGTTGGCACGCTTATTCACGCACGTGATGCCCACCTCACCGCGTCTCAATCCCGCCTTCTCTCCTCGTCCTCCGGGTTGAAACACAGCCCACAGCAGCGTTTCAATTTGAAGGTTCTACCATGAGGTCTTCAAACACAAGCATAGGTATCCTATCGCGTTCTTAGCATGGGAACATCAATTGGAAGAGTTCCCGAGAACTCCCCTCAGGAGTGGGAGACTTCGACGACGAAATTCACAGAGCCAATGACCACAGATCCTGAAACTTAAATAATCCCCGTTGGTTCACAATTTGCAGGATTTGAAAACCCGTGTGTAGGTTTAAGACATTTCAAAAGCCGTGGCGGCCGCGGTTTCTCCCGCAGCTCGACCTCGATGGTGGCTGTTATGATTGACGATGGCGAGTAAGAAGAGCGGAATTGGGATAGTTTAACTGAAATATCTGTGTTCAGTCATTTCGGAAACTTGGCCGGAAGACGCACAGCCGGGTACCTGTCTGGTCTGCGCACATCATATGAGACCTCGACGGGCACCCGTGGATTAAGCCAAGTAATCGAGGGCACTTTCACGCGGGATGCGCGCCACTTTCTCGACGTCGGATATCACTCCCGAGTCAAGAACCCAATACAAGCGACCAGACTGTCTTGAGAGGCGGTCTCGTTCCCAGCAAGCGGGGGGTATGGGGGTCGCCGAACACTGGCTTTTGACCAACGTTGCTCCTATGAGGTTAACGCCGAAGCCTGTGCATTACGGATTGACTTCCCCGTTTGGGATCAATGAGTGTTGACAGGTATTGGACGGCGTCGGGTGAGGCAGGAAGGCGCGAGATCGACCGCAATCGGATCCCGTGGCCTTGGGTCACGCGATGGCAACTTACCCCGCAACCCGAGAAGATAGAACCCCGCATTTTCCCTCCTTCCTCTGCTGTCCTCTCGCAGCGCTCGTATTTAACCCTCGATCCAATTCCTCACTTCGCCCTTCCACCCATCCCCCCTTCCACCACCTTCCATTACACTAGACATGGCCTCTGAACACCACCTCGAAGAAGCAGCGACTCACCCAGTCGCTCCTCGCATGCAGGGTGCCGACGGACGTCCTAAACCCCACGTCGGTCCCGGCATCAACGACTACAAGACCTTCCACGCAAAGACCATTGGAAAGGACTCTGACGAGTTCTGGGCACAAGTAAGTCGGAGCGCGTCTCATCGAGGAAAACCGACGCGTTTTTGATCTGATAACCCGTCCGTTTCGTCGTTGACTTGCAGACCGCCCGCGAGCTTCTCCATTGGGACCGTCCATTCTCCACCGTCCGAGCGGGTGGTTTCCAGAACGGCGACATTGTCTGGTTCCCCGAAGGTGGTCTCAACGCTTCTTATAACTGCGTTGACCGATGGGCGTACAAGTACCCCAACAAGGTCAGTGCTCGAAATCCCCGATCTTGACGCGGGCGCCAATCTTATCGGTCTCGAGTCGGATTTTACTCACGTTCGATGGACCCTTGTTCGATTTGATTCAGACGGCCATTATCTGGGAAGCCGACGAGCCGGGTCAGGGTCGCGAAGTCACCTACGCTGAGCTCCTTCAAGAGGTTTGCCAGGTCGCCAATGTCCTCAAGAACTTGGGCGTCAAGAAAGGCGATACCGTCTCCATCTACCTTCCCATGACATGGCAAGCTGCCGCCGCTTTCTTGGCTTGCGCTCGTATCGGAGCCATCCATTCCGTTGTCTTCGCCGGTTTCTCCGCCGAGTCGCTCCGTGACCGTGTCAATGATTGCGAGTGCAAGGTCGTCATCACCAGCGACGAAGGTCGCCGTGGAGGCAAGACCATCGCCACCAAGGCTATCGTCGATGCCGCTCTCAAGGACTGCCCTCTCGTTGAGAAGGTGCTCGTCTTTAAGAGGACCGGTTCTCAGGTTCCGTGGACCCAGGGCCGCGACCTCTGGTGGCACGAGGAGACCGCAAAGGTACCCTCTTACTGCCCCTGCGAGGTTATGAGCGCCGAAGACCCACTTTTCATTCTCTACGTGAGTTAAACCAATCTTATTGTCGGGATAGAGTATGGCCTCTGACCGAGTGTGACAACAGACTTCCGGTTCCACTGGCAAGCCCAAGGGTGTCGTCCACTCCACTGGCGGCTACCTCCTCGGCGCTACCCTTACCGTCAAATACGTCTTCGATATCCATCCCGAAGACCGCTTCGCCTGCATGGCCGACATCGGCTGGATCACGGGCCACACTTACATCATCTACGGCCCTCTCTCGCTTGGCACGACCACCACCATCTTCGAATCCACTCCGATCTACCCCACCCCATCTCGCTACTGGGAAGTCGTCCAACAGAGCAAGATCACCCAGTTCTACACTTCCCCCACCGCCATTCGACTTCTCCGAAGGCTCGGTGAAAGCCACGTCCAGGGCTACGATCTCACCTCGTTGAGGATCTTGGGTTCCGTCGGCGAGCCGATCAACCCCGAGGCGTGGAGCTGGTACGACGAGTTCGTCGGCAAGAAGCAGTGCGCTATCGTCGACACTTTCTGGTGAGTTTGAGCGTCTTGTTTTCCAAAAGAAACTTGTCTCAATGGGATTTGGTCCAGGCAAACCGAGACCGGGTCGATCGTGATCACTCCGTTCCCCGGTGCCATCCCAACCAAGCCCGGTTCCGCCACCGTGCCCTTCTTCGGCATCGACGCAGTCATCCTCGACTCCCAGACGGGCAAGGAACTCGAAGGCAACGGCGTCGAGGGCGTCTTGGCGCTCCGAAACCCGTGGCCGTCGATTGCTCGTTCCGTCTGGCGCGACCACAAGCGCTACCTCGAGACCTACATGCGTCCCTACCCAGGTTACTACTTCACCGGAGACGGCGCCGCTCGGGACAAGGATGGCTACATCTGGATTAAGGGACGTGTCGACGATGTTATCAATGTTTCTGGTCATCGTTTGAGTACCGCTGAGATCGAGTCCGCTTTGATCGAGCATTCGGGCGTTGCGGAGACCGCGGTCATCGGAACTGCGGACGAGCTTACCGGACAGGCTGTTCACGCCTTCGTCACTCTCAAGCCGTACGTCCCCTTTCACGTCCCTGCTTTGAGAATTTGATCGGCTGACCAGGTGCTGTCGACGAACAGTGAATTCAAGTACGACACCAACAACGAGTCCGGCCTCCTCAAGGAGCTCACCCTCCAGGTCCGCAAAGTTATCGGTCCCTTCGCCGCTCCCAAGAAGATCTACCTCGTCAGCAACTTGCCCAAGACTCGTTCCGGAAAGGTGGGGAACTCATCGAAGTCTCTGCGCATACTTGCTTGCTGACCTGCTGTCCGTGCCTCTTTGCAGATCATGCGCCGTGTCATGCGAAAGATCGTTGCCGGCGAGGGTGACCAACTTGGTGATCTTAGCACCATGGAAGACCCGACCATCGTCGAGGTCATCAAGGCCAAAGTCGCTTCCTCCCAAGCTTAGACGTCTCCGCCCACCTTTTCCTGGCCGGATTCTTTTTCTACATCAAAAAATTAGTAATCTGTTGAAGATATCTCTCTCCCTCCGGTCCGACCTTGCTACTCCCCACGGTCGTTTTGATGTTGTATAACAGTGATTTTTCCCGTTGTTACTTATAATACGTTTGAGAATTTACATTGTCATGCATTGTCGATGATTCGTGTGACAAGAGTGTGACGAGAGATGAGGTTGCGGCGAATACTGTACCAACAAGGCCTGACAGCGGACAATAATGCTTGGGAGAAGCATAGGTGGTCGATACGAGTTAGGCATCGCATTCGATAGTTAAACTTGTGGTGTATCTAGTAGCATGCTAATTATGTAGACATGTAGCTTAAAAGCCTGGATATGACAGGCTGGGAATGTCAAATTGCCTGTGATACATCTTGGATATTCTCCCCGGTCGGTGAGGTTCTATATCCGGATCCTTGCTATAGGGATAGGGGCTTGTCTGACGTTCGTTCCCAGAAACAAGGATACGAGACCTTGCACTCGGTCGCATACATCGACTGCCTACTTGTCACGCAAATGCTGCCGTCTGAAGGCACTGATCCAGAGGTTTACGCCATCGCATATGTCATATTGCATGTGCATTCCATAATAGACGACAGGTAGATAATCAGACAATGTCCAGCGAGAACCAAATCACCATGACCGTCCGCGCCTCCGCTGTCAAGGTACGGCGTTCCGAAAGCTCATGTCGTTTAGGGGAAGTCGGTGCTCCATGTGTGGAAGGTCTCGCTCCTTGCGTACACGTCGTTGTAGTCACTAGGAATATGACAATTTCAGGTCAGCGAGCTGATCGAACGAGAAAACGACGATGGCGAGATCGTACTTGTGCTTGGTGAGGACAAGTTGCCATACCCTATCGACGTCAAGTCGTAAGCAGAGTAATATTGGATTCGATGACAACGACAGAACATACCCGGCTTGCTTATTCAGGGAGTTTAGTCCGACTCTTCCGGAGCCGGCGCTGGTCCAGACAGTTTCATCAGCCTTGTAGTGCTCTTGAGTCTTGACGTTGCGTAGCCAAACGGTGAATCTGGAGATTCTAACTTAAACAGGGTCCTGATACAGATAGGAGGGTAGACGGCTCACTTATGAGGGCTTCGCTTGTGAGAGGACCACTTGTACTTAATGTAAGTCGGATTGCCTGGGTTGCGGATGACCCTGAAGCTGGTCAAGGCAATGCCATCGTTGCCGCGGCGGTCAAGGTCGGCTTTAGAGGCAGCAGCGTTGGCGAATGGAGCCATATGAGAGTATGTGGTAGGAGAAGGGTAAGAGAAATGGAGGAAGGAGGAGGAGATGGGGTTAAGACAAGGGAGCTGAAGTGAAGGGAGAGCGTACTGGGAACGCTCTATTTTATATCCCTGCTGAGCTCCTTGAGGCTCTGAGCCCCTTTGCCAAGGCTCGAGTAACAGTCCGTATCACTGAAGCCCAGCTACACAAAAGTCCCAAGGCACCAAAGGCACGGAGAATACATGACCAGGAACATCGCATTTCGGTAATCACAAGGCCTTCCAAGACAGCTTGGGTGCGTGAGCGGCTGAGGGGGAGGCTGGACGCGAGAGCGTCGTGGAGCATTGCAAGTCCAAAGGACCATGCGTACTGCTTTTGATGCTGGACGGGGCTGTCGAACAAGGTTAGCCTAAGGCTGTTTAGAAGGCACCGATGACCACTTGATCTACCCCTGGTGAAGCGTTTAATAGATACCCAGCTTTAGCGGAGCAATTGGTGACATCAATCCAGTGGAACGAACGCTTGCAAGCCGTTCCTAGTTTGGCAGCAACCTTCCATTTGAAGCCGACGATTGGCTGCTTCACGTCTTGCAAGAAGAAACCCACTAGGGACCTAAGTCAACATCTAAATCCGATGTCTAGAGCTCATAGACTATTCACGAGCACAATACTCAAGCAGTAGCATATGACGACGAATCGGCGGCTATGAGGTGATCGAGCTCACTGCCCGGTTTTTGAGATTCGGTGCAAGTTCGATCAAGGTGATGCCATCGCCTGACCCAATAAATGCTTTAAGCGGCTACTTGGCCACTAATCAGCGGCTCTTGACACATTTTAGACATGTACGGCTGTACAACCTCGAGCTTGAGCTCACAGCTTTGGTCGGTACCGAATGTTTGCCAAGTGGAACCGAAAATATGAGACGGAGAGTTAACCAATCTGTGATGACGAAGATCGTAGACCGGAACCGTTGTAAAAAGCCAAGTATTCTTCGTACTCCTTCGGCGGACTCATAGCTTATAGCTTTATGGATCCTTGGGTGTCGGAGGTCTGACAAGGCGTGGGGGGCACATGATCAATGATGGGAAGCTGTGCTGACAAACCACTCGCACAGACCATCGGGGATCGACTTAAATGCGGAGACCTCTGGTGGAAATTTTCCTTCATCTATTGATATGTACTCGTGGTCAAGCCGAATAGCCCCATAGTCCGATACTTCATTGGCTACGGGATTTGCTTCCTTGACCCAGAAGAAATTCGAGGGATCTTTATTCAATTGCCGGTTTTGGGCTTCGACGGGCTGGCAATTTGCTCGGTCCGTTCACATTCCCTTCATTGTACTATATTGCGCATATTTAGTAGAGTATATAGTGCGCAAACACAATGCATTGGTATTTCTATAGCTCTTTACTGGGGATCGGTCTCAAGCACGAGAGTCAGCCTCCCCAAATCGCTGCTCTTTCAAAGGAACAATGAGTGGCCAAATAAAATATACAACTCGAGACACAGTGACTGCCCAAACAACTAAATCTAGAAAAGAAGCGCTGTCGGGGTTGGATTGGTCGGCCCTACGGGGCTTGTGGGCAACGCCTCCGGCTCCTTCACACCGATCTCCTTCACGATGTAGTAACTGAAGAACAGGATTTTGAGGGTAAGAGCAATTCCGAGGTGAATCGCCGCAATGAGGGGAACAAGAAGACGGGTCGACTTCTGTTCGGCCTTGATGGGGGGTCAGCGGCCCAATTTAATCCATCAAGACCGGGGGTTCTGGAAGGCTCACCAAGGCCAAGACTGGATAGACGTTACGGACGAGGAAGTATCCAGATAAAACAGCCGCTATGCCCACTAAGACCCAGCGTAAAAGGGGAATAGGCGCGATGCACAGCAAGCTGACTGGAATCCTGGGGATGATTAGGGTGAGCGGTTAGACAGTCAGACCCATTTCGACCAGTATATTCTCGTACCAAACGGTCATTCCATAGCCCCACACGGACAGCCATTCTACCAATCCCCATTCCGTAACTCCAAGATAGCGCATAAGCGCCCACAGAGCTGCAGGTAGGCCGAGCCCGTACGAGTACACTAGCCCCACGGCCACTGACAAAAGCGTGAAGTCGTAGTTATAAGGTTTATCGGAGAGGTAGGACCCGATTGATGAGGCAAGTGACGTGGTAACGAAGAGGAAGAATATCACAGTCTGGAAAGTGGGCGAGTAAGACCAGGGGTTCACGGCGGAAATGCAACCCGCTCACTGTCAACGTCCAGAAAGGGCCGTACATGTCTGGTTTTGAGTCGCATACGTCTGAGACAAAGTCGTTCGTCGGGACTAAGGCAGCGTAGCACCGCATCAAGACAGTCTTGGTGTCCACATCGAAGAACTGCTGGTAGTACTCCACTGTCCAGAACCCGCTAGCGCTGGGTTGATTGTGAAGGTAGCCTGGACCGAGGTTAGGCCCAATCAGTACGCGTAGAGTTATATTAGACTCAAGTCCCACCTCTCGACGATGGCGTTGGTCCTGGAGATAGTCGTCCGCCATTGCCCTGGCTTTCAGTCCCGAGGAAGGCTAATGGAGGGCAACGTCAGCTGCTGCGCTCCTTGCAGGTTTCCTTGCCACATACATTGGAACTCGAGACCGTTGCCCCCTCGCTGGGAAGAATGGCATGTTTAGATCAGAGTTTCATCGAGTCGAGGCTTCGCAAGACTCACTTCGTCAGTAGCGAGGTTTTGGTAGCTCATCGTCGTCAGTGAATTTGGCTTTGTTTGGGAATGTCGGCCTCAGTCTAGATCACAACCTTTCCACCACCGTCGTCGTAGTAGCCGCGTACGCAGCACCAGACTGCTCTTAAGAGCCAGAACTGTGCAAGCTCATACCACTACCCAAACGTTAGTGCAAGGCGCAAACTCAAGTCTAGCTCTTTACCTCTCATCGACTGTGGTGCACTTGAAACCCCTGACGCTCTACCAGCCAAGGCGCCGGCACGATCTCTCCATCATCTATCACCACTAATACGACCCAGCCAAAATGAGCATGGCACAGTCACCCACCATATCAATCCCGCGAAAGAAGACCGACGACGTCGACTGGACTGGTCCGATACGCACCGTCATTGCTCAGTCATACGGAGAAAGTCCGGACAACTACGCCGCTGAGTACGCCGCCCTTCAACGGTGTCGACAGGACGCTGTTAAAGGGGCTGGAAGCGATATCACAGGTCTGTAAATCTCTTGCTCTTCCTTGGGCCTTAGGTCACTGAGACCGAGCACCATGGGATGTAGCTAGGGACCTCCTCTACAAGTACTTCGGCCAGCTTGAGCTCCTAGAGCTTCGCTTCAGCGAAATTCGCGTCCCATTCCCGTGGCACGATGCTTTTACGAGCAAAGTCACCACGCAAACCTCTCTCGCCTTCGAGAAGGCATCTATCATATTCCAAATCGCCTCCACACATTCTTCGATCGCTATCTCCCAGAACCGCTCGGACCCCGAAGGCCTGAAGCGAGCATTCAATTATTTCAAGACTTCCGCTGGAATGCTTACGTACATCAACGACAACTTCCTTCACGCTCCCTCAACGGACTTGAGCAAAGAAGTCATCAAATTCCTCACGAATATCATGTTGGCGCAGGCCACGGAGGTATTCTTCGAGAAACTCATCGACGAGAAAAAGAGTGCTGTGATGGTATCAAAAGTCGCTGCTCAAACCGCGTACTTGTACACCGGGTTAACTGAGGAGGTGAAGGAGTTTATGGGTAGAGGGATCTTCGATCGGAGTTGGGTTACTTTAATCCAAGTATGTATTTTCAAATCACTCAGCAAAAGTGCAGCAGACTGAGTTGTGCGCCACCTTCAGATCAAGGCAAAGTACTTCACCGCTCTTTCACATTATCACCGATCCATTGCCGACACCGCAGCCGGAAAGCATGGCGATGCTCTTGCCCGATTGAACGTTGCTGAAGGCCTTGCGAAGGAAGCGCATCGCCTAGGCCGGAACTTCAGCTCCGATTTCGTCTCGACGTACTCTCCGACCCTTCCACCTGACGCCGGAACATCCATGCTCGACCTCACCAAATCACTTCAAACTCTGCTTACGGAGAAACGCGACGAGGCCTCGCGAGACAACGATCTCATCTACAACGCCGTCGTTCCGGCTGAGGCGACCCTGCCCGTGATCGACAAACTTGCGGTCGCTCAACCTATCCCCATCCAAGAAGTCTACGGTAATCCGGAAGTGCAAAAGGTCATAGGACCGGATATGTTTGCCAAGTTGATCCCACTCAGCGTGCACGAAAGCGCTTCGGTTTACTCGGAAGAGAAGGCCAAGCTCGCTCGCGGCGAAGCCGAGAAGGTCGAGATCGCGGATAGCGAGGCTCGGTCGGGACTGGAGACCTTGGGTCTTCCGGCAGGTCTACGGAAGTGGAAGGAGATCGCTAGCGCTGGACTCGATGGATCCGAAGAATCAACAATCCCGCCCGAAGTCGAAAGCTGGGCAAATGAAGTTAAGAAAGGCGGAGCGCAACCGGCTATCGACAAAGCATTTGCAGAGCTGGAATCCGTTAAGCGCAAAGTCGACGAAGAGTTGAATGGCATATCTAAGGAACTGGAGACGGAGTCCAAGGATTGTGAGGCGATGCGGGTAAGCTTCTTTTTTCCCTCGATTGACGCGCGGGAATGAACACTCTTTTAGGTCAAATACGACGCCCTTTGGGAACAAGAACCATCAGCGGGTCTCACACGTACCCTCAGGCAAGACTTGAAGTCATATCGTGACACGTTCGCCGCCGCGACAACCTCAGACGGCCAAGTCGTACAACTTTGGCAGAGCGTCCAATCAGGAGTTGCCATCCTTCTTTCGGGGAACGACGGCCTGGAACGCTTCTTGGCTTCTGCAGACACGCAAGGAGGTCAACAGCCCAATTTGCTCGACATAGCGGACGATTCAATTGGAGGAGATGTGGCTGTTCAAAAAGACATTATGCGCAAGGTGGATGAAATAGAAGAAAGAATAGGAAGGATCAATAAAATCAAACGGGAGCGATCTCAGGTTATGAAGGATCTAAAGGAAAAGGTGAACACCACGCTGCCTCCTAGAAAGGACTCGACTCATTGACCGTTGGTATCCAGATCCAATCCGACGACGTGTCGCATCTTCTCCTATTGAACCGTCGATCTCCGAACGTTGAGCCCGGTTTATTCGCCACGGAGTTGGAAAAGTTCCAACCTTATCAACAACGCATCGGCGTTACAATCCAAGCCCAAGCCACGGTCCTCGATGAGATCAATGCATTGTTCAAGTCTCTGAACACTACCCGAGGCGCACGTGAATGGCTTAAGAAGGCGGAGGCAAAGGAGAAACGAAAAGGCGAAGCAATCGCGCGATTAGCCCACGCGAAAGATGGCTGGGCACAGGTCCTTGAAACCCTTCAGCGGGGCACGCAGTTCTATCGGGACTTGAGCAACAGCGTTTCGGAGCTCCGGAGACAAACCACCAGCTTTGTTGCGACAAGAGTATCAGAGAGGGGCAAATTGGTTGCGAAAGCCGAGAAGGAACGGATGAAGACTTCTGCTTCAACGTCAAATCAAGCGCCACCAGCAATTCCTCCCAAGAGCCCGATAACCGGTATCGAGAACCAGTTCTCGTCGATGAACCTGAGTCCGGCAAGAGCTCCGAGCCTACCGCCTCCACCTCCTCCACCGCCATCCCAGTCTAGTCCATGGGCACCGGCGCATACGCCGTCCGTACCTCCTCCGCCCCCTCAATCTACTGCCTCCCCTGTATATGGCAGGTCGCCTACTTACCCGCCACCGCCACCTTCCTTTACATCACCAGCAACGCCGTCTCAACAATATCCCGCATCATCACCATTCCCGCCTCCACCACCTCCACAACACGCCCCTCAAGTCCCCGGCTTACCTCCCCCGCCTCCACCAAGTAACATGTATCAGGCAACTAGCCCCACGTCACCAGCGCCATCATCGGATCCCTATGCTAGACTGTTTGATGCTGCTGGACTATCCTCCCAGTTCTCTGTTGGTTCGACCGCGCCTTCTGCTCAATCTCAGCCTCCGCCTCCTCCACCATCTCAGCCGTATTATGGGCAATTCCCCCCTCCGCCTCCTCCCCAGCAACAACCCGGCTCATACCACTCATACGCTCCACCGCCAGCGCAGTCGCCCAGCCAATACTCGTATCAGCAGCCACCTGCTCCTCCACAGGCAGCACAAACCTCCCAGCCATACTTCAATCAATATCAGTCTCCGCCCCCGCCAGGACAGTATTACGCTGGTCAATATCCTAGCTACCAGGGTCGTTAGTGTCTCGGCATTGGCAGGTTTATTGTAAAGGTCTCAAATAGTAGATTGAATACATATGGCGAACGAATTCTAAGCTGAGCTGAAACCCACCTGAAGAGCTGAAGAGCTTTGCGACAGTATTTAGTCGCATTGCAGTTAATCATCATTCGTGACGCTCCAGGTAGGAAATAATTCCCGCAGGATTTCTTACCCTCACAGCCTATATGACGGTCCCTCCTGAGCTCTCCTAGCCTAAGTCCAAGTCGGAGGTAAAGATGTGGGGAGAGCGAGGCAACAAGGGTTTCGGCGGACAATATTTCGCGGCGAGGTACCGAAATCTCGAGATCGAGCAGAAAATATCATCCAGGAGGTCTTCCTCGACCGCGAAAGATTTTTCTTACCAAGGGAGAGAGGCGCGCGAGATTTTTTGGCTTTAAGTTAGAAACGATACTTGAACTCGGGAGCAAAAGATCTCGGCAGAATCTCAATACACGGATCGTACAGATAAAGGAGTCGGATAGGTAGCTAAGTGGGCAAGTTTCATTCACATTCCGACGTAAAAGATATAATAGAAAGGAGAATGACATGCAGTAGAGCCAGAAAGTCAACAAGACATTTTACCTCTAAAGATCAAATAGTGTCCAAGTTTAGAAAAGATGAAATATCCCGAGGTTTACTCCAATTTATTGTCATCGCGCGCACTTTATGAAATGTTGGAAATTTGATTAAACGAGATCTCTCTGTTTCACCATAAGCAACGAGATCGAAATAAATAAAAATGTATATAGGTTGTTACAGCGTTAGGTAGCCTGGATAGCATATCACACAGTAAATTAGCAGGGAAAATCAGTACCGGCAGGAGTCTCGAGAAACAAGAGTGTTTAGGTACCGGAGTTGTCGCTGCCGTTGACCAGGTACATGTCGAGGTGTGCAGGTCTGTTCTGTGTAGAGTCAACGGGCTTAGATTCTGCTCTCTTCGACGCCTTCTTCCGTTTCCGTCTCCATATTTCTGCTCTTACCGCGAAATGAGCGATGTAGGCGAGGCTTGACACCACCGGTGTCGACAGATTTGCTGTAATCCAATGAGCCACTACTGGCCCACTTGCTACCCCTATGGACTAGGGCCGCACTACTGCGAGTTTTGGACGTAATATTTACCGCATGAGCGTCCCAACTGCCCGATGTGGAGTATGACTACTTCGCGTCGTCGGTGAAACCGGGACCATGGGAGGTTTGCCTGAGATTTGAAATCTCTGATTGGTTTCGGGACTGGTCGCGAGGCGTTGGTCTGCTGCGAGAGATCACTCATTTATCCACTTCATAAGCAGGGATTAGTTGACCTTCACAAGCCACCGAGAGCATGAGCTGCCCAAGACTTTCGACGGAATATTCCGTACGTGTGGTTCATTGACTTACGGAACGCAATGTGAAGGGTTAGAGGAATGGCTGCACGCGGATCATATGGGAGTCATATCCTTTATCACTCGGGGATGAAAATCTCGCGCAACCGTTTCTTGGCCAGAAAACCCTTTCGCAGTTGAGGGAGACCTCTGCGATGTTTTTTTCTGCGCGCCAGAGATTTTTTCTGTTCAGCCGCGAGATTTTGCTTCTAGCCGCGAGATATTTCCCGCCGACACCCTGGTCGTCTCGCTCTCCAGACATTTTCACCCCGGACATGAACTTAGAAAGCTCAGAAAGGTTCTTCATATAGACCGGAAGGGTAAAATCATGCGGGAGCTATTCCTCCCATGGAGCCCCATATGGAAAGGTGATGTGAGGGATATATAAATCACGCGGAACTCGTATGCAACAATCATCCCCTTAAACATTGATTCTTCTTGAGCAGTCTTTGTCTCTACCACGCATTCACTCGCTTTCATCTCAAATCTCCTCTCAATTTTCATCGCTCTCGTATCTGCTGCTGCAGTTCCCAATACCGCTTCTGGCCTGGAGACTTTTTCCAAGCGAGGGGGCCAGGTCTTCTATCTCGCGAACTGTCTCACAGGCGACTTCCTGAAACCCTACGGGGCTTCATATATAGCATACTACTCGAATGTCGACAACTCTCAAGATTCCCAAAAACCCGACGCCATAAGCCAGGAGTATAGAGACTGGGACAAGAATGGTTAGTTGCGCCATTGCTACTGCCCACACTTGACCCGACCGATACAATGCATTCTGCTTTTTCAGGGGATTACCTTCATTGGGAGGAGAAAGAGCAAGATCTCTGGTTTCCTAGCTGGGGGGTGACAATTCAGACCCATATCGATAGGGAAGCCCAGTCCCTAGACTTCGGCTCATACGCTGGATCCGCTTATGGAACCTTGGGTTGGGGGAAATTCAACTGTTACAAAGTAAGAGAACCGAAAACAACTTTGATCCAACGCTCTTTAATCATATTTCTCTTACTTCAGGATAACAGCCGTGCGCTGTTCGAGGCCATAGTGACTCCTGGTGGCGGCCAGGCCGATCGGTGGATGCGCTGCTCCAGTATGTATTGGTGTGTTTAAGTGTTACAGCTGGTTTCGAAATTGTAGCCCGCCTTGCACTTTTTTTACGCCCCACTTTTCTCACCATCGAAGTGCTTCCTATGGTGCAGCGACCGCTTCGGACCCTTTACTTGACTAACTTTGGCCAGGCGCTGAGGCGCAGAAGCCGGAAAGTGGAGCACGAAAAAAATCGACAGCGGTCTACAATTTCGCAACCAGCTGTAACAGCCAATTCATTTCTTTTCCGATGCTTCTTTGTCTCCGGGTGCAGCTTTTCCTCTGACCCATCACATTGCGCTCCGTAAGTCAATGAATCACATGTAAAAAATATTCCGTAGGAAACCTGGGGCTGCCATTCGTACCATTCCCTTATGGCGCGCCAATCGGGCCAAACAAATGACCCTGGACAAATGACGAATGCGAATGACGAATGCCCCTCAGTATCGTAGCTTAAGCACCCTTATGTATACTATATCTCATAGCGTAGGATAGGAACCTCACCGAGGCCATTCAGGGGAGGGGGGTGCCAACGCGCAGCGAACCTCACATCATCTGCCCTGGCTCGCTGAGCCCCGGGTACCATGAAAATGATTCTTCAGGACCCCTGACACCTCACTGGATGAAATGAACTCGAGCTAGATATGACGAGAAAGGGGAGAGAGGTGAGAAATGTGGACTGTCAAAGCGGCCAGAGTAACTTCTGCTCTAAAGAGAAGGGTGGGCTTCTGCTACGACGAATCTGAGGTGATCCCAAAATCAAGTACACCGCCGGAAGCAACGGTGTAGCTGTACGCTTGAAGTTTAGCAAAATTATTGTCGGCTTTGAGTACACATAAAAGTTGCTTGTTTGAACGTGACATGTATACTGCTCTGTTGAGTATGATAACTGACCTTTAGAGAGCCGATGTGCCGTCGTCGACAGTCCAGGACGTTCATGTGGCGCTTAGTAGAATCATGGGCTAACGCCGAATTTACCACATTTACAACAGCGGCTCCGTCCCAGCATTCTCGAAGTGAATATAATTTTATCTAAACCAATAATATAGACTTATCATACTAGTCAGTGGGCCATTTGTCATTTGCATTTGTCATTTGTCGGGGGTCATTTGTTTGGCCCGAACGGCGCGCCATATTCCCTCATGTTCTTGCATCGCCGGCAACCTCGTCGTCAAAAGCGAGCCGAGGACCACATAGGTGGGCGATAACATTAACTCAGGGTTCGT
Organism: Tulasnella sp. 427; assembly: GCA_019633495.1. Taxonomy (NCBI): domain Eukaryota; kingdom Fungi; phylum Basidiomycota; class Agaricomycetes; order Cantharellales; family Tulasnellaceae; genus Tulasnella; species Tulasnella sp. 427. Next base: position 15,664 of record WSUD01000093.1, on the reverse strand, counting down.
ATATAATGGAATCGTTGAGCGAGGATGGCAGCCTGGTCGGATCTAGCAATCTGAATGCCCAAGCGCAGCCGGGATTAGACGAATTGACCGAAGAAGAGGAAGAGGATGGCCCACCATTCATCGAAGATCTGGCTGCCCGAGCTCCGAGAAGGAAACGTCAGGACGACAACGATGACGAGGAGGCTCCTGAATGTAACACACCGCAGCGCCGCAACGCCGTAATTCATGTTGCCGCAGCGGCTCCCTCAAAGAGGAAATCTGATGACAAGAGAAAGGGCGTATCAGCAATGAAGGGACTCGAACGGAACGCAACCAAACCGAAAGACTTTGAGCGGCTCGTCCCTCGCCCAGTCGTGGTTGCAGTCAGGATAAACGGAAAGGAGGCAAGAGCCTTGCTTCCCTGATTCTCGTTTTGTTACTCTTTACTCTCCGCGAAGCACCAGAGGTTTCGAGAGTTCTAACGAGTGCGACATTGAGGATTCTAGCGCGAGAGTCAAAGTATATGACAGGTGGGGAATATTTCCCGCATGATTTCTTGCCCTTACAGCCTATGTGAAGGCCCCTCCTGAGCTTATCTGAGCCTAAGTACGAATCCGGGGAAGAAATGTGCGGAGGGCGTGGCAACAAGGTTTCGGCGGACAATATTTCGGGGCGAGATACCGAAATCTCGCGACTGAGCAGAAAATATCTCTGTCGCAAAGAAAATATCACCGGGGAGATCTTTCTCGACCGCGAAAGATTTTATTTACCGAGGGAGACGGGCGTGCAAGACTTTTGTACCTCAAAGGTAAGGTCAATCGCCCAGGAAAAACTCTATGCATCTCCAATCCTGAACTCGGGACACGATTCAAGAGTCAAATACTATATGAATCATTACCAGTATACAAGCTAGATGGATTTAAGATAAGGACTGCCCGGAGTCAGTTGATGCTGACGTAAGTTGTGGCAGGGAGCGAGAAGACGACGAGAGATCTAGAACTATAGCTGAAGTCGAGTGATGTCAGATGCAATGCGGTAACCCGAGCGATCTGAAAGATTGACGATGTTGAGAGCGATATGTTACGCAAGGTGAGATGTTTACAAATGTAAATGAGTACAATGTAGAATGCGCCCGGGTGTTGAGGTAGTGAGAGATTAGGCAAACTGCTCAAACCCAGTTTTCTGACTGGATGAAAGCATGGGACTGTACCACTCTCCAGTCGATATCATCACTTATTTCTCGCTGTAGAGAGCTTAATCTTGCATTAGAGGGCATTACGGAGCTTATTGCGTTCTGTGACTCCATGTTACCCACCGGCGGAGTTTCTCGGCGAGCCTAGCACGATTGTCGGCATTGTTGCCTCTCAACCAGAGCAGCACGACTATGCAACCGTGGGAATTCATAGCCTCAAGAGCTATCTTTATAACACCTACTGACCATTCTACTTTAGGACCTAGATTCCATCACTCGTGTTTGGCAGTCCGCCCTTTACTTTCTGGCTCTATTGCATGTCATTATCCTCTCTATTATATCTTCCACATGTGAGTGAGACTTGTCTACTTAGCTCCCTATCTAATTCCTTTATCTATACGATCGTTGTATGAAGATTTTGTCGAGATCTTTTGCTCCCGAGATCGTCCACGTTGACACCACCGTTCAAGTATCGTTTCTAACTTCAAGCCAAAAATCTCACACACCCATCTCCCTTGGTAAAAAAGATCTTTCGCGGTCGAGGAAGACCTCCCCGATATATTTTCTTCGCGGCAGAGATATTTTCTGCTCAATCGCGAGATTTCGGTGTCTCGCCGCGAAATATTGTCCGCTGAAACCTTGTTGCCACGCCCTCCGCACATTTCTTCCCCAGGTTCGTACTTAGGCTCAGATAAGCTCAGGAGGGGCCTTCATATAGACTGTAAGGGTAAGAAATCATGCGGGAATTATTCCCCACCTGGAGCGTCATAATCATTCACTGGAAGCCTCGACGAACAATTCTGCTTGATGTCAACAAGTCAGCTCTATGGAACAGCTTAGCCATCGTTTGAGCCCTCACTAAGCTTGAATTTCGCATTGTGACCACGCAATTTAAAAGAAAAAATACAACGAGAAATATTTGAATACAAGCAATACAAGACGGAAGAGTCCGAAGCAGTCCGAGATGGAAGCGATCATTTGAACACATGCAGAAAGAATTGAAGTCTGGAGCTGCCAGGATATACATGCTTCCGGGACGATAGACACAGAGAAAGCAAGAAAAACGATGGCATGGTACATCGATATCACGGTTTCTCAAAAGAGAACGACCCGTGCCGACCCGTGATAAAGGTCGCCGATGTACTCCCATTCCCGAAACTGTATCGATTTGCCCGAGATTGCTCATCAGGTACCAGAGGTAAAGATATCCGGCTTGACCTCGACCTCCATGATTCTGACTGCACCTGAGGACGGGGCAACAACGTTGTCGTCTGATGCTGTAGCTCCGGATCTACTGCACGAATCGGTTGACTGTTCTGACTGCGAAGATATCGCTCCCGAATAAGGTAGCCGAACGCAACAAGGAGGGCCAGCGAGAAGACTCCGTTGAGCACGTAGCTCGCGATTGCCCCGTGGTTCCTAGACTGCATCTTGGTGATCTCGTCTTGCATGCTGGAGATCTGGCTTTTGAGTGATGCTATAGCCGATAGACTGTTGGGGTCCAGTGGGGCCGGAGGCATGGTGTTATTGACGGTCGGATGAGCAGCGTACCACTGGTTTAGCCAGCCTCGGATCGTGGCTATACCAAGCTCTTGGGTCCGCATCACATCGATGTTAACAGCCGCGTTGGCCAAGCTCCAGTCCCAACACTGGTGCGCGTTGGGAATCAAGACGATCTCCTGAGTTGGAGAATCGGCGAACGCAGGCGCTGATCGTGAAGAAAGGGAAGCCGGTCTTGTCGGATCAAATTCGCCGTTGGTGACAAAGAGATTGGTCCCAACCATGTTCCAGCCCCCGTATTGGGCATTGAGAGCGTCAACGGCCGTCGTCGTGTTTACAGCTGATGAGTTCGTCCATGAAGTTGCGCTCGGAGGAGGGAACAACTGAGAACATTGCCTACGCTGGGATTCCAAGGTTACTGATCGGGATATGATTCCCGTGTTACTACCAGCTAATAACAGGTTTAGAATTCAGTAGCTGAGCTACGAATACGTCTTCGAGATAGTCTTACTTTCGAAAAAGCCCAGTTGGCTGCAGCGTAGCCATTCCCAAGCACGTAGAGGGTTCGAGAGACTTGTATCGGCGTAGAAAGGGTCAGAGTAGTTGTAAGACGAGTAGCATGCACCACCAGTATTAGGACAGTCTGTATCCGGTCGTAGTGCCTTATAAAACGCCGCCCAGTTGGTTAAAGCTTGTGGCATTCCAACACCTTCCGAAGATTGGTTTATGGTTCCGTCGCTGCCAGTCTCGATCGCATCGCAAAACTTGAAAAACAAAGATCGGCCGGCTTGCTGAAAGTCGTAAGCTTGGAGCTGTTGCCACGTGGTGAGAGGGTATGTCAAGGCTCTAGATGTTATTGGGCTCAGTTCAGCGTGCTCCCAAGGTAACAACATGCCAATTACCGTCCGAAATCATCATCCTGCAGCGAGTCGAGTCCAAAAGATTCCTTTAATTGCTCTATCTGATGACTCGTTCCGTCCATTAAAGTGTCGTCAATAGATGCGATAGCTGCTTTAAGGTCGAGACTGCAATTTAGAGGCATCCCTTGCTCGACGGGCTGCCAGTATTCCCTTCGGCCTCGTCTGTTAGTAGGTATCTGGGCTCTAGTAGTGAGATAACTCACCAGAAATCTTCATCGGCTTGTACTGGGGCACTGCTCGCGTAAGCTGACGCAAACACGTCGGAGTGCTTTTCTTGGCAGTACGCTACAAGAATGCCGCTGCTCGACTGAATAAGTCCATCGAGGCCTGAAGATAAAAAAGGATTGACTTACTTGTAACCGCATCCGATGCTTAGCCATGGCGTCCGATCCGGGTGTGTTGATGAAACATTGAGGGGGAGCCGAACGTTTTCCGCAAAGTACTGTGAACAGGTGGCTGTGCTTAGACGTCGAACGGCATTCCCGACCAGAAGCCATTCATGACTCCATACCTTTAGGTCTTCAACGCCTTGCTCTACGGTAAGCCATTGGAGGTTTGAATTCGTTAAATCGGGTACTGGCGAGGACTTTCCCCAATACCTATCTGGGCGGTGAAAGGGGACGACTACATTAGCATGTGACCAACAACGAACTAGAGATGGCGCGACTAACGCTCCAAGAACACTCCGGCGGCGCCTAGTTCTCCCATAATCTTGCTTTGTAGTGATCCAGATTGGAGTTGGGTCCACCATCCGTCGGCGTTCGCTGCACCAGATGTTTGCAGTACGATCGGTGCCCCGTCTCCCGTCCAAAATTGGTCACTGAAGAAGTAACGTTGTTTGAAAGTACCGGCGGCTGGATTGTTATGATCGATAAGCTGATTGAACCAGTACTCGAAGTCGAATCCGTTGGCTCCGACGACGGAAAGCGTGTTGGTCATGGTCCTGCGCGCTGGGAGCTGAAACCCGGTCGTATGAGCGTTGGCGAGTAGAGAGGAAGATGCGAACACAAGGACGTCGGAGGAAAAGCGAGATGAAGGCGGTCCGCTCGTGATCGTGCACCGCAAGAGGAAAATTGAGCGTTTGGTTTTTCTTCCATCTCGGGGAGGTGGAAAGAAGCCGGAGGCGTGGCTTCTCACCGCGTGCTTGCCTCCATGCATCGTCCTCCAGGCTGTGCTCTCGAGCGGTTAACCGCCCAGTGCGACGGTCAAAATTCTGACTGCCATTGGTTGTGCTCTGTCCGTCGGTAGCGTGAAGGGTGAGATTGCTGATTGCTATCGGGGCATTGGGTCCTCTTCGGAATAGAGGGACGAACGCCATCGCGAAGTGGCATTGAAGCTGGCACTGTACCGAGCTCTCTCGAGCTTGAGCAGCCTGGGAGCATGCCCTTTTAGTCATTATGAGGCAGCAAATGTGGCTGAGAGTCAGAGAGGTCATCGGGGACGGTACAAGAGAGCCCACCGGCACAAAACAAGTGCTGTAGGCTGCTGACGCGGGGAGACTGTCATCGTCGAATGGCCGTTTAAACGAGCGAAGACGAGTACGAGAAGCTCAGGATGAGAATAAAGGAAGATAGACGGTCTCCTAAGACTGTGTCCGAAGTTAAACACACCTGGCTGATGTCATGCTTTTCGAATTCGCCCTTCCAACCGTGAGACTGAGCCTAAGACCACGATCATACAAAGTCAAAAGGTCTTTCTTCAGTCATACGTTCTTATTGTGATCAGCTGGTATCTCTAGCTTCGAGTCTACTTTAAGCGCGACAACATGTGCGGCTGACCTACACGAGCTTGAACTACGGCGAAGACTTAACCCACCGGCTTTGAGCCTTCCGAGAGGAACACCGTGATGGAATGAATCTGGCGTTTATCTGATGTGAATAGCTCAAGTCTATTCATTCTCGCGAATAACATCTCGATTCTCTAGTCGAATCTCTGCGAGTTCATGAATGCTTGGCATACTGAGAATTGGCCTCAAGACCCTTTGGAAGCCGCCGGTAAACGGGCTTCCGCCCTGTTCTCGTTCTCGGACTTCTGTGGCGATCTTACAAGAGAGACCATCAATCTGTCTCATGTAGTGTCTCCATACTTTAAATGCACTCGTGTTCGTATTCAATCGGACGTAGTGTGGTCGAGCGCAGACGGCAGCAGCTGCTTTTGCGATTGCCATAACGCCCACTATTGTATTTTCGCTCTAATTTGAGCGACATTATTAGCTTACGTGTCGCATTTTCTGTGATTTGTTTTCTGCCGGAGACCAAATACCGAATGGATATTATGGGAGTCTCTTCATCTACTCTGTCGGCGAGCTTTTAGCGCTCCTTGCAAGTGAGGGCTATGACAACGGGGTCTCAAGACGTGGGTACTTATAACCAAGGTCAATCTTGCTATACGATTGGAGGTCATGGCTGCTTTAAGTTGAAGTAATTGGCTAGAGCTGGACCTGCATTGGGGTAGGACATTTGAAACCTAAGACGATGGGCGCGAGTAGAAACCGACGAGATGCCCTGTTGTCTAATGAACTCTCTGGTAATTTGAACGTCAATAGTGCGTCCTATACCTCAGAGGAGCGACTCAGATGCATCCTAAGACTTGCTCAACCTTTGTCATCACTACCCCTAGACGGCACATCCATAGGTTCATGAATCTAATGGTAAAGTTGTACGCGCGGTTAGTTAATTAATTGCCAAGTTAGGATGATTGAGCTTAGTTCGGCAGCCGAGCGCGTCTTGACAACCTTATCCTGATCGTGCGGTGCGCATAGGGACAAGTTGTCCAATCAGGGCAGTGCCACCGAGTTTTAAGCAGAGGCTTGGCAGGGATTCGGCTGGTGTACCTTGCCGCTCCTCCACGCCCATGACGAGGAGGTAGGCCTTAGAATAGTAATATAGTTTCTTGTCTATGTATTTGAAAGGACGTTGAGACTGAGGAAAGGGGCGTTGATGTTCACGGGGATTACGGAAGCGGGAGGGTGAGTTGTCACGTGGGTGGCGTCGCTACGGACTTCGCAGGCGGCTATACGAAACGGGTGGTGCCAGCAACCGTTTCACTTTCGATTTTTACCTCTTCATTCTTAAACGTCCCCATCTCTCCTTCCCCCCACTCTCCCTATCCCTCCTTTCTTTCAACGATGCTTTGCTCAACAGCACTGCTGGTGGCGTTGGGCACATCTTTAGCTTTCCCTTCGGCATCCGCCTTTGCACCTTCCCATTTCAAGAAGCGGTCGCCCCTCCAACCACGGCAAGCGAACACAACTACCCTCAACGACTACAGCACCGAGTACTACTTCGACCAGCTAATCGACCACTCAAATCCGTCTGCGGGCACCTTCAAACAGCGGTACTTTTTCAGCGATCAGTACTACAAGGGACAAGGTTCACCCATCGTCATCGGAACTCCAGGAGAGCAATCCGCAGATGGGTTCAACACGGACTTGACTGGGCTGTCCATGATGCACGCCATGCTGGACACTTGGGGAGCTGCGGGCGTCGTCCTCGAGCGTAAGCGTTTTTCCCGTTGCCGTTGCTTGCTGCGGAGAAAAAGCCAAAAACGAACGCGTCGTCTTCCTCCGACTTTCTAGATCGTTATTACGGACAATCATCACCTTACCCCCAACTAACCGCACCAAATCTTAAGTACCTTACAGTCAATCAGGCTATTGACGACTACAAAGTGAGTTTGTTTTTCGAACATCCGTCGGCATAACCGGGCGCCACGGTCTTGCCTGAATCGGCATCCGTTTCCGGCAACCCTCATTCCGACGCCCAGAGAACGCCCACTCACCTCCCCCAACATTTCAATAGTATTTCGTTGAAAATGCCAAACTTCCCTGGGCGAGCGGCAACTACTCTAGCACACCTACAACGACTCCATGGGTGAACATCGGATGCAGCTATCCGTAAGTCCCAGGGTCATGTCTCGGAACCCCACGTCGCTCTCCCACAACCTGACGCGCTCTCTGTCGTTCAGTGGCCTGCTCGTCGCGTACACTCAAGAAAAGTACCCCGATCTATTTGCGGCTGGTTACGCCACCAGCGCTCCTGTCAACGCTGATGGCGACTTCTGGTTCGTCTCCGTCGACGTCGGCGCGACCCCCTAGTGGAGAAAAAGCTAACGTTTACTGCGGACGTTCCTTCAGGGAATACTGGGAACCAGTCGAAGAAGGCATGCCCAAGAACTGCAGCACCGACATGGCAGCCGCCATGGCCTACATGGACAACGTTCTGACCACCGGTACCACCGACGAAGTGACCGCCTTGAAAACCCAATTCGGGCTCGAGTCCCTCCAGAACGACGATTTCGGCGCCGCGCTGCAGTACCCACTCAACACCTGGCAAGACCTCCAAGCCGCGTCGTTCGCCAAGAAGGGCCAGTCCGTCTTCTACAATTTTTGCGACGCCATCGAGACCAACGCCGACGGCTCGCAGAACAAGAACGCGCAGGGCGTCGGCGCGACTCAGGCCGTGGCGAACTGGGCGAAAGCCTTCAAGGCCATCGGACCCGATAAGAATTGCCCCAATACGGGCGGGTCGTGTTACATGACGACCAACGCCAACTCGCAGATGTACACCAACACGACCGTGTCGGATGCGTATTCGAGGGCGTGGATTTGGTTGTTGTGCACTCAGTTGGGTTTCTTCCAAGGTAGGGAAGAGCGTGATGCTTTTGCAGTTGAACCTGAGCTGACTGTGGCGGTGGCCTCCTCCCTCCATAGTCGGTGACCCAGGCAACTCGTCATCCATCGTCTCCGCGCAAGTGACCCCAGCTTACGCCCAACGCCAATGCTCGTACTACTTCCCCTTGGCCGACGGCACCCACTCGACGTACAACTTCTCCCAACCCGTCGACACGCTCAACAGCCAGTTCAAAGGATGGAACGTCGTCGGGAACAACCTCTTCGTCGTCAACGGCGAATTCGACCCCTGGCGCTCCGCGTCCCTCTCCTCCAAATGGGCGCCGACGTTCACCGACACCGCCACGCAGGAGATCAGCGTGATCCCCAACGCGCACCACTGTTGGGACTGGTACCTCATGAACACCGAGGTGGACGACAACGTCAAGACCGTGCAGAACAAGGCGCTCGTGCAGATCCACGATTGGCTGCAATCGTGGTACTCGAGCCATTCGGGGGTGACGAACCTCTTGCCCGCGCTGTCGGCGAGCTCGGACCCCGCGGGGGAGACGCTCGACAACATCAACGGGACCAACGACACGTTGTTGAGCGATCTGAAGGATAAAGTGAAGGCGCTGGCGTATAACAAGAAGATCGTCATCATCTCGTACGCGTTGAACGCCGTGTTCCTCGTCGCCCTGGGCGTGCTCACCGTGCTGTACGTCCGCGTAAAGAGGACGCTGGCAAGCTTGGAGGCTTCGAGGTCCGATCCTACGAACTCGGCAATCCCCATGAACAGGTGGAGCACGGGCAAAGGGCAGAAAGACTACCTGCATCTCAAGGATCCGGCATAAGTTAACCCTCTGGGTTTTACTTTCATCCTCTTTCACCTAAAACACTCCGCATTCCTTGGAGATCTCTCACACCGTTTCCTTGCCCTCCGTAGTCGAATGTAGCCGGTTCTTTCCCCGTACGTGTATTCTACCCTCGTTCTCGTTCATTTCGCATCCCATCGCCGTTCTTTCCTACTTACTTTTGGTGTCGACATCGTATACCCGGTTCGCATCGCATGTCTTCTCTGCACTCCCTCCCGGTCCATTGCCTGGAACCCACCTCTCGCTCTTTCCACATCAAAAACGCTGTTATTGCAACGGACTCTCGCTGGATCAAGTTCATGATAAACTTATTTGCTTTATGTGATGGTGTGGTCTTGATCATCTCCTCAGTACACTCCTTTCCCTACAGCTCGTCCTTCCCCTCAGCATCACCGTCCCCTTTCTTCTTCGATTTCTTAAACGTGAACACGTCTTCCACCTTCTGCAGCACGTCCTTCAACTTCGAAGTCTTAGCGTCCGGGTGCGCTGTATACCAAACGTCCAACCACCCTTTTATCCGCTTGATGGCCTGTTTTTGAGCTTGCTCGACCTGAGGTGGGGTTCCGCTGTCGATCTCGTCCCAGTCCCAGCAGTGATTACCCCCGGCGATCAACAGCGTGTTCTCGGGATTGACTGTTATGGATGGGGTCATCGACTCGGACGACACGGAGACGGACCGCCAAGGATCGAACTCCCCGTTGATGAAGATGACGGGCTTTCCGACGAACGTCTGGGTTTTGAGACCCTCGTTGAACCGCTCCGCGGCCGCTTCGAAGTCGTAAGCTGGAGTGGTGCCGTTGGTGAGACGGAACATGTCCCCACATTGGCGTTTGAAGTACTTCGGGCTGACGAGACTCGAGATCCAAGACGACATGCCTCCGACTGAAAAACACGACGTACGCTTATAAGGTGGTGGACGAAGGCTCCCCGCTCTCCGCTCTCACCTTGGAACCACCCGAATTCGTTACACAGCATCCACTTCCATGGGCGTTCGTCCTTGTGTTTGCTCGAAAGCGTATGGTCGGTGTACTTTGGGAGCTGAGCGTCCGCTGTCGAGAAACTCGCCATGAACTCTAGAGGCTTCTTCAACCTGAACGCGTTAGCCCAACGCTCCAATGGTGACTGGGGCTTAACATGCAACGGCTTCGGTCCCCGAGCAACGACTTCCACGCCTTTCTGAATGACGTCGCAGAACGCGTGCGGGACTGGCTGTCGCGTTCGGGAGGTATAAGGTCTCATGTCTTGCCACTCGTCGATCGGGTACCGCAGTGCCGCGGCGAAGTCATCGGTGGAGAGCCCCTCGAGTCCAAACTGGGTCTTCAAAGCTTTAATCTCGGTTTCGTCTTGCTTCGCGAGAATGCCCTCGATGACGCGTGCTGCCGTACTCAAGTCGGAGCTGCAGTTGCTCGGCAAGCCTTTCATGACAGGTTGCCAGTATTGCCTAGCAGGCCATTACAGGTCAGTTGACGACAGAGCAGTGAGAGTCGTATTCCATCGACCGACCAAAAGTTTCCATTCGCCGTGACTGGAGCACAGCTTGCGTAACCCGCAGCAAAAAGGTCCGGATGCTTGAGATGCGAGTAGGCGGCAAGAAGACCGCTGGCATACAAGATACGAAGTTAGTAAGCTGGGGCAATTGAACAAAGAGAGGTCTTGGCATACGGATAACTACACCCTGCAGTGATCCATGGAGTGTTACTGGGATTGGAGTCGTACTTGTCTTTGCCTTTCGACCATGGGAGCTTGACGTTTTCTACAAAATACTGTGACGGATATAGGAGACATGTCGATTAGAGGTCGCCGCTGGCTGAGTATTGGTTGATTCCGAGAACTCACTTTGGAGTCTTCCGCTGCCTGATCGAGCGTAAGGTACCGAAGATTCTCGGTCCGCAAATCCTGGAAAGGTTGAGAATCGCCCCAGTATCTATCTATCTCCAAAAGTGACGAATGGGTGAGCCGGTGTAACTGAGGTCGCATACATGGATATACTGCTTACGTACGTTCCAAAATGATTCCAGCTGCTTTCAGCTCCTTCATCATCTTTCTCATCATAGTCTTCAATATGAGATGATTCGCGGTGGCGACTTCCTCTCCGGGGCTTGCGATGATGATCGGGTAACCTTGACCTTCGTAATACTCATCGTTGAAGAAATACTGCTGCTGGAACGTTTGAGAAGCTGGATCATTGTGGTCCCGCCGCTGCTCGAAGGTACCAGTTTTGTAGTTTTCAGCTTTTTTTCCGAATTTGGGCCATGCCAAGACGGAGTGGAAAAGGATGGACGGTGCAAAGACGGCGAATAGGACCGTCGAGCTGCGCATCGTACGAACGGAAGGGAGGAGGAGGGTGGTCAATCGAGAAAGGGGAGTGAGTCCTTTATATAATAAGAAAGAAGTTGCTGTCAAAAAATGGGGCCTTTTGCCGCTCAAGAAGCTCGCTGGCCCGTGGCTTGCCGCTCAGAATTCCTCGACCCTGCTGTCCGTTCCTGATCGCCGACCAAAGCAATGCCCCCCTCCCCCTTTCCACAAGCCGACTCGCAAGGCTTCATAAACATTTAGTCGGACATGCTTCTTTGATCATTATAGCTCGCTCGATCGACCAACTCAGGGATCCCGATCCGATTCAAGGACTGACTTCCAGCCACCAGATATCTGGCGCTTATTCGGTGGGAGTGGGATGTCCCGCCCTAGGAAGTACGGAGCCGCCGGAGGGCACCATCGGAACACCTCGAAAACAAATACCTCGGGCGCCCTTGTGGATTAGTCTCGGTGTCGCTTTGGCCGGTAGGGCGTCCGGAAGCTGGTATGGATGGCCGGCGATCTACGCTCCCGCGGTCTGGCTCCATCCAAGAAGCCGTGCCCATCTCTCGAGTGGAAAGTAACGAGTCAACTTGGGGTCGCTTAATTAGAACGATGGGCCTTATACTTCAAGGAACACTACTATTAAAGAAATCGTCTCTCAAACAGGATGTGTCTCAAACGGGATGTGTTGGGCTTACCGTAAGGTCGAGAGCACTAAGGGGGTCCGACGGTTCGTCCATGACATGTATGATAGTATATATTACAAAACAACCAATTGACCAAAGAGAGTACAAAA
>WSUD01000092.1:0-39184 GCA_019633495.1 Tulasnella sp. 427 | reverse complement strand
CGCACTATATACTGTAGAGCTATTAGACAGCTATGCTTGACCAGAATTCGAAGGTTTCTTGAAGGCTAGATAGATTGTAGGAACTGCACCTAGCATTTGTGTTTCAACCTGTAAGGAAATGTGGCAGAACCGAAATCTTCGACTCTGATGCAAAGAAGTTTGGATAGTCCGTCAATGAGGGAACGGCCATGTCATTCCCCTCGAAGGTCTCTCTTCTATCTTATGCAAGCCAGTGGAAACGCTGACACCGCGAGGTTCTCAATGCGACATTCCGCCGGTTCTGAGATGCTGTCCTCCTGGGGTCAATAAAAGGTGCTCTACAAGTGCGCTTGGGTGATGACTGTCTTGCGGAGCGCTTACCTCAACAAGCTTTGCATTGCCTGCGGGAAGTGGTATAAAGACCGCTGTGTTCTGTTCATCAGGGGTGAGAACGCCGTGCCAAGTTCTGAACCCCTCACCTCCAGACAAACCGGGCCATCATCACCTCTCAAGAAAGGAAAGCTCACCGGGAGTACGGAGAATGGCCACAGTTACCAGCGATAGGGAGCAACCCGAGCGCGGTCGACCGCAGGAGAGGGACTCAATACCTAACCCAGTATCGCTGTTCGACTACTATCTTCGCGTCCTGGACGCTTCCTATATACAGTTCTTCCAAGAGCGGTACGTGCGCGTCAGAAGCACCGACTATTAAGGCTAGAAGCCTCTGACAACATTTCGGCATCGTTTCTATAGAGTCAAAATCGAAGAGCAATAGTAGGTTTTAGTCCAATTGCTAACTGGACTGGGCTGACCGAATTGGTCCAACAAGTATCGCGTCCTTGGCGCAGCTTTACCAACGAATCCGTTACGTCGACTCTCAGTTGGACAATGGGATAGAAACAACTACACTACGGCAAGCATGGCGAGAAGCTAGAGACTGCGTTGACCGAGAAGCTGAAGCGCACGGAGCCTTCGCTTCTGCACTGAAGAACGACGTCTTGAACCCACTAATATACTTGAAGGTCAGACCCTCGCTTATGACTCTCCTTCAAATGCTCATTGGATCGATCCGCAGGAAACCACCGACCGCACGAAGAAACGGATCAAGGAGGATATTAAAGATAGCACTCAAGCACACGCAGACTACGCTGAGAAGGAGCTCCCTCGGCTTAAAACTAAATACCTTAGAAAAGTGCAGGATGTCGAGGTAAGCACGCCAGGTAGCTGACTGGATACATAATACTAATTTTGTTGAAATAGGAATACAGGGTCATGGAAAGGGGCTATATACCTGCCTCAGGCTTTGCCCCAATACCACAGACTTTCCCTACCCCAGCATCCGCTGCATCCGCCTCGACCTCCCCAACATCATCGCAGTTCCAAGCGAGCCTACCCAACCCCATTATAGGTGGCCCTGGAGGCTCGCCTCCCCGAGCAACCACTGTCGCGGCTCCACAGCCTTATCCTGCAAACCCCTTCGGTGGTCAACCGTCAAGGCCGACGACGTTACCGGCCGTTCCTCGCAACCGCTCTCCTAGCGCATCCACCTCTCTAAGCGATATCGCACAGTCGAGCAGACGCGCTTTGAGAGGAATGCTTGCAGACGGTAGTAATCGTCCTGTCCTGAACGCGATACGGGATAACTTTGGGGATAAGAACAACACAGCGATGAAGACTGTTAAGGCGAAGAGAGACGCGGAGGAAGCTGACAAGGAGTATCGCAAGGCCGTTCATTGGCTGGAGACTTTGAGGCTGAAGCGCGCTACAACCATCCGGAGCGGGTACACTGTGAGTCACCCCTATCACGTTGATGAATTATGCGGCCTCAATGTACCCGTTGCAGAGTTTGGAGGATTTCCTATGGGAGCAGGGAGTAACGGTCAAGAGAGTGCTTCAGAAGTACACCGACTGTCTTGTGTAAGGCAACGCGAAGTCCCATCTTGAGTACATTATTAACCCGCTCTTCATCCAGGGGCACTGCGGCTACGACATCTCAGGTAACGGACTCCTAACATTTAGGCTTTGGCTATCCTCACACGACTTTGATCTGTAGCTGGCACTCCATATTCAATCCGGGATTACTAAAGTTTCATTAGAGCAAGACCGAACAATCCAAGTCAAACCCTTCGCCTACATCGACATCGCACTCAAACGGACACTTCCTCCCACCCTCTACTACAACTATCTTGTCGGCGAATCAAAAGATCTTATCTTTGGCGACTCGTTAGTTGGATATGCCACATCTCATGGTATCACTGGAGAGCCTGGGGTGGCGCTGGGGATGACTGGGATGGGTAAGGTAGGCTCAAGGGACGGGGGACCTAGGATGTCGAGAGAAGAACCAAGAGGCCTGGAACCTATTGGGACTGCGCAAGAGACCGTTCCTAGGCTGGTGAGACTTTGCATACAAGACGTCGACTCGCGAGGGTTGGATGTGGAAGGAATATACCGAGTATGTCATGTGATCCAGTAGGCGGTCGAGTAGGCGGCTGAATCTGCTTCGTCAGGTCTCCGGAAGACTAGCGAACGTCCAGGAGGTGAGTGTCCCGATCCCCAATGAGCCCTTCCTTCAGCCAAAATGGATATCAACCTTCTCCTCCAGCTCCGCCATCTCGTCGAAAGGGACGAGTCCGATTTCAATATCGATCCTCAGAAGGATGATGTGTACTGTGTGTGTTCGCTGCTCAAGGTACGAGTTGCGATGTTGATTCAAGCCCGGGAACATCAGCTTAGTATCATCATCACAGCAATATCTTAGAGAGCTCAGTGAGCCTGTGTTCCGACTCCCCATCGCAGAGAGAGCACAATTGACCGAGGAGAGGGGTGAGTCGGTGGACACGTGCAGACGGGAACGAGCTAGCGCTGACGTATTTGGTTGTCGAGCAGAGGAGCATATCCAAAATGGCTTCAAAGTTCTACGGAACAGGATGCGACGGCTGCCGCCAGTCCACCAAGCGACACTGCGGCTTCTTATCGAGCATCTGGCACGAGTGGCATCACACAGAGATCGGAACAAAATGGACCCAAAGAACTTGTCCATAGTCTTTGGTACACTTTTGTTTGGAGAAGACGAAATGCCGAAAGACGGCAATGTGCTTGCAGTTACTCAAACTAAGGTAATCCTTGCCCGCGTGCGTTCGTTCTCGCCCGACATTCACGCCGGTTGTGCAGGACACTGTGTTGGAAGATATGATCGCCCATGCTAGCAAGCTCTTTGAAGACGTTCAACCGATGTCCCCTCCTCTACCTCCTGCTCCAATCGAAGACCCGGTCTTCGTCGACTATGGCTCAGGATACACCCGAGTCTACGACCGACCAAAACGACCAGAGCGCAATCAGGATTTTGCTCCAACTCCTCCGACCCGACCAGATAACAGCATTCACCCAGGTACACGACGGACGCCAAACAGCTCCACAGCCTCTTCATCACCTCGAGGACCCCTCTCACCAAAGACAGTCGATGCTCCTCTTGAAGGGGACCCTCCCGAGGACGGCCAGCCACCCCCTCCTCCACCAGCCGACGACAAGAAACGATTCGAGGGTATTCACTTCACTCATGCCGGTGACTTACGTCCCTCCTCTCGCGAAGGGCATGGCGGAGACAGTCCGAGAAGAAGAAGCTTCGAGACCTCGGGGAGCGGGTCACCCCGGAAGTCTCCTAAAAAGGTTGCACAATAATGTATGGGACTTGACTTAAACCTCTATTACTGTATGAGCTGTGACTTTGTATTTGGCTTCTGATGTATAAGAAAAACTTTGATCTTCCGAGAGAACAATCGATTTTTCTCCAATGGTGCAGACGGTGATAACGGACTTAAGCTTGGTTCGTCCCGCGGTTGCGTCTTTGGTCTTTTGACTACGCCGCGCAACCCAGACGCCGCTCTCTCTCTCAGAGCCTCATATTTGTTTAGACGCGTGCTCAGCGACCCCAACGACACTGAACCCACACCTGCTCTACCCTTCGACACCTCACATACCGTCTCCGACCAGCCTTTCCCTCGTCTAGACTCCTTGTCGTGCTTCAACCACACGCTCCTCGACTGGCTTTTTTCCCGAGGTCCTGTTGCGCCCCAGTCCAGCTCTCAATCTCAGCGCGTCCAGGACCCCAACCTCAGTGCATCGCGAGCTAAACACTTCACCACACATGGTTCGCGCAACTCGTTCCACTCAGCTCGCTCTCGACGACCCACCGACACCGCAGGCGGCCGCTGCCATTTTGCCAGCGAGGAAGGCCCAGACAAAGAAGCGAAAGCGTACCTCGGAGAACGAAGACTTGCCGCAACTCGAACAAGACCAACAACACTCCTCAGAAACCGACAAAGATGGACACGTCACGGCTGGAGGCGAGTCAGATAGGGAGGAGGATGACGATAGGCCACTCGGGAAGCGGCAAAAGACGAAACAAGTGGTGAAGGACGAGGACATGGAATACCATACTCCTCCCTCTCCCAAGCATAAAGACAGCGGGGAGGGTACGCTCTCGCTAGCGGACGCTGAAAACCTCTTAGTTGTACTGGAAGCGTAAGTGGCGCTTCCGACTCTAAGCGGTGTCACCACGACTAACCAGTGCGTTCTAGTGTTGACCTCCAAGGACTCCTAGATCGCGACCTTCACCTCTCACACTGGCAGTTGCCCTCAACCTTCAGAAATGGCCAGCTGGCTCTATCTCTCCGTCTTATCTTGAGGGAACCTTCCTCATTTACCCTCCGTGTCGTCCAGGTGAGATTTGTGTTATTGCACTGCCACCTCTCAAGTTTATTTACCCCCGCTCTCATTCTTCCTGTAGAATGCCATTAGGGCACTCGCAGGCGAATCGCCCGCCCCGCGTACTCCAGTTACTCGCAATGCCCTCGAGCAGAGTCAATTTTGCGATCTAGCAGCCCGCCTCTTGCAGCAAATTGCTACGAGACATGAAGGAGCCTTAGATGTGTCGCGAGACAGTATCGGAGCTGACACCGACGAAGGGGACAAAATGCTGATCGACGGAGACGAAAAACTCGATCGCTTTACCTTGCATCAACATTTGCCGACAGGAGACTTCTTCACCTCCGCAGCAAAACTTTCGGCTACCGAAGCTGCTTCCCTTGTTACTGGTACGTCCTTCGCCTCAATACCTGAATTCGGTCATGCTTAACGATGTGGCGGCAGGTCAAGCATCGCTCGTTGCTCTTCAGCCGTCTGCTCCCTTGGATCCAATTTACCTTCCCAAGCTTGGGTCATATTCACGCCCTCTAAAACAGACCCTCGTCGCTCCTAACCGACTTCCTATCTCGCAAAGAACCGCGACCGGCAGCATTCTGGATTATGGTCCCTTCGCGTCCTTCGCACCAATCTACGACTCGGAGGCTGGTGAAATCACTCAAGAGGAGATACACGATATCATTTGGAGCAAACGCCAACGACTCCTCGCGCGCAGAAAGCTCGCCGAATCACTTGAGTCCGATGTCGAGATGGGCTTAGTCGTCGAGGGGACGACCTCGGCTGCAGAAGCGATAGACCCAACACTTGGCTTGGAAGACGATCTTCGAGCTGCAATGCAACAACTGCAGCTCGAGACAGGAATCAGTGACTTGTTGGAAAAGAACGCTCTGGCCATGCAGAAATTGGTTGCCTTGCAAAATGCCCGACTGAGATTGGGCGACAAAGCGCCACCGCCTCAAGTAAATGGTGAAGAATGGAAACTTGGTACGTCACAGAGGGATTTAAGCTTCAGTCGCAGTTGCTGACCCTTAAGGATCTTTCTCAGCACATGCTCTCCAAGACTCCCTGACGTCTCTCGCATTGCTTCGGCCTCGACGTGTCGGGATACCTGAAGCACCGCTCGTTCCACCCCCTGCTATCTTACGGGCTCTCCATCAAACTTTGGGAACGGATCCAACTCCAGGCTGGAAGGGCACTTTGTCCCGAGAACGTGACATGGCTTATCGCGACAACACAACCATCACACCAGGAATGACGCCGTACTTCACTCAGGCGGTCACCCAGAACGCAGCTTCTCGTCCCGCTCCCGTTGCTTCGACCCCATCCTATTCATCCGTTCCTACGTACCCGCAGCAGTATCAAAGACCCGCCTTCGCCGGCACGACCTCGTCTTACTACTCGTCTGGAGCATATTACTCGTATGGGCAGTCTCCGTCGACAGGAGCAAAGCCGCAAATGCCACCCAGTCAATATTACAACTCCGCCTATCCTTATCCGCACTACATGCAGCCTCAATATGCAGCTTATGGAGGACAACCGGCATACGGACAGCAAGCAGCGTACGGTCAACAATCCATGTACTCGCAGCCACAGTCACCTGCCACTCCAAATCCCCAGCAGAGCCGAGCTATCCCGAATCTTGCAAAACCTGCGATGCCGTATGCTAACGGCTGGGGAACCCCTGCCACTGGGGGAGCTGCTTTGCCGCCTCATATGCGCAAGACTGGCGCGACCGCTCCTGTTACTCCTGGTGCACCGGGTATGGGGTATGGAACACCCAACGCCGCTTCCGCTTCTCCTGTCTATCCCCCAGGTATGCAGACCCCCCAGTATGGCACTCCCTATTCAGGCTGGCCGGCTCAGAAGGCATGATACATTCGCAATCTCCAATTCTACCCATTAATTCTTTCCTGAGCGTCCGAACTTACTTTGTTCGATTTTATATGCTCTCGTCTCTTTCTTTGTACTACCGTAGACCTATATTACTGTATTTATGTTCGGTGGTCTTTCGTGGAATTTTTATCTCCTCGTTTTGTTGTCGTGTGATGTATCGGAGCTTCCGCATGCGGTCCACACGGTGGTCGGCCTCTCGCCAGCGCTACTGTTTTCCACCATGAATCACTAGTGGCAGCCTTCACGTCAGTGACACTGTCCAACAAATCGCTTTCTTCTACATACAACAATGTCCACCCCAGATATTGGACCACACGGTAAACTAGAGACATTTAATGGGCTACCTGAATGTCCTGTGATTACGAGGAAAGATGGGGTTCATAAGAACACGTTGTTGAAATCTCATGGCCGACATCCTTGGTACGCATTCCCCTTAGTTCAAAGACTTAGGACTGATCCGAGTATGCACTTGAAGGTATGGCGAAGATGGAAAGCCTCTTACAGATGCGTTTGTAATCGGTATTGCAGGAGGTGAGTTGTTCACTCGCGCCTGCCAAGTTGTCCCGACTCCTAACGACGAAGATCAGGAAGCGCCAGCGGCAAGGTGATTTCATGAGCTACACCTGAACCCAGATCTCAAAATGAACGATCCGATCTCTGCTCAGACGTATGTCGCGGAACAGATCCTAAGGAAAATGGAGCACCTACCCTCCGTGGTGATTATGTCACAAGTATGTCGTTGCCTGGGATGAGCCCCGTCGCCTATGCAAACGGATTCCACCGAAACTACTCTGTTCAGGATAGCTTCTACAACAGGCTGACTCCTGAACAAAGCAAGACCGCGTTTGAGAACAAGTTTGACTTCGACCACCCCAACGCTATCGATCTCAAGCTATTTGCAGAGGTAGCCCGCTTCCAGGTACCACCACGTATTAGGTCTGAGCGTATTCTATCGATCAGTGTCTTGCAGACCTCAAATCGTGCAAACAGACAAATGTACCGAAGTATTCCTTCACCAGACACCAACGAGAGGATGATAGGCAGTACTTGTAAGCGCCCTGCGGACCCGTTTTAGTACATGACTGACTGCCGCTCAAGATACGGTGCTGCTATCATTATTGTAGAAGGTATTTTGGCTCTTCATGATCCCGGTTTACGGGCACTCTACGATCTGAAGGTGAGTGCCCCACCCCATAGCTCCGGTCTACCTTTCTCATGGTCCTTTTCTCCTCAGATTTTTGTACAGTAAGTTGGACTTTGGTGTCCCGGAGTAGAGCAGATTTACAACATGTCGATCGTGATAGATGCGATAGCGACTTGATGCTGGCTCGGAGGATCAAACGAGACACGACAGAAAGAGGTCGTGACGTCGAGGGCATTCTAGACCAGTGCGTCCGCCCAATGATCTAAACCACCTTTGATGGCAAAATTACTGATGATGCGGCCACTTCAGGTATCTTGGATTTGTCAAACCTTCGTACGATAACTTTGTGTATCCCTCAAGCAAATACGCGGATATCGTGCGTCCAGTGAAACTGTCCATTAGCTTTCTTGCTTGCTGATACACCTCTGCGCAAAGATTGTTCCAGGTCACGACAACACCATGGCGATTGAGCTCATTGTTACGCACGTAAAGAAGATGCTGCAAGAAAGATCAGTGAGCTTTAGGCAACGTATGGCCCGCGCGGATGCTATGATTCCGAAGACGGTTGATCCCAAGGCGGACCAACTTCTAGAAGGGATCACCGTCGTTCCGGAGAGCCCTCAAGTTAAAGTACATTCCTATTTCTCCTATCCGCCCTTGGTGCCGTTAATGAATAATCTATGATAGGGAGTCCTTACCCTTCTGCGAGATAAGAACACAAATCGCGGAGATTTCATATTCCAAACCGATCGTCTCGCGACAATCGTTATCGAAAAGGCCATGGAACTCGTCCCTTTCAGACCGGTCACCGTAGAAACTCCAGTGGGGGTCGAAGCACAAGGCAAGGTGATTGCTCCCTCCTGCGTGTGTGGTGTCTCCATTCTTCGATCTGGAGGGCCGCTGGAGAAGGGCTTGCAAAGGGTGATCAGGGATGTACGGCTAGGCTGCCTCCTGATTCAATCGGATCCTGTCAACGGAGAACCACTTTTGCTGTACTCAACTCTTCCGTCATGTGTTCGCGAAAGGGAAAAGAGTACGGCGGCTTGGGTGTTCCTCCTTGATGCACAAGTAAGGTTGGCTTCACATAGCAGGCTGCCCCCGAAATTGATATCTTCTCTCTCAGATCGTTACCGGAGCCGCAGCATTTATGGTCAGTACGTCGTAATCGTCAAAAATATATGCTTAAGTATACTTTGCAGGCAATTCGCGTCCTTCTCGATCACGGCGTACCTGAAGATCACATCATATTTGCAACTTTCCTCATTGCCCAAGACGGGGGGATTCGCGCGCTTCGCCGAGCGTTTCCTGCAGTGAAATTTGTAACAGCATCTATCGATGAGAAGATATCCAGAGAGAAGGGAAGACCCGGTGAAAGAGACTTTTACAGCCTTACACCTGGGATGGGGCACATTGGAGAGCGTTATTTCTGAAGCAAGGCACTTTGGACGGGTAATTGGTGACAGGATCAGAATAAGGAATTTAGCTAGTCGAACACAGCGCTTTTAATTGACTGTCTCAATGACGACGAAGGCAGTTTCTCCCTGAATTCGTAGGTGGCTACGATCCGTGTACATGTGGGGCTCTTGCTGCCGAGCCACCACGTGACTGGTTGCCCCTGAGCTTGCCGTCGCACTTTCGACCGCCGACCACTGGCAGGGATCGCCATGGACGGGACAGCCGCTACTGCATTACCACAGAACAGAAGTCCCCTGTCTACGATCCTCTTCTTCTGTCTCATCTTGTATCTCACAACTCGCCCCAATGAAGACCCTTTTGCTCAAAGCGAACTCTGTAAGCTTCCGCAGAACGCGCATGTCATGGCTTCTCGGCTCATGCATCATCATCACAGTGGAATCCTTACAAGCCGCAAAGCATGTCTACGGAAACTACTCTGCATGGCTCAATGGGACGGAATCTAATTATACAGAGGTTAGCTCCGCTGTCTTTAGGATGCGACCGCAAAATACTCAAGTAGCAATCCGATAGAGGGCGCCCAATCCTTTCCTCGAACCTCTGGCCGGAACGGTTCTTCCTGCCCATACTCCCCTTGACCCTCAGAAGTCATCGTACTGGAGTAATATGACCGGATTTTGGAACGGTCAGGCCCGGTTATACAACCTATCCAATCCAGCGGATTTGCCGCCTGCCTGGAGCCCGATGGCCGCGGAACTTGTCAAAGATTTGAACCAAACCGAAGTATCAAAGAAGATCGGCGTATGGAACTGGACAGAAATTTCGAAGACATCTTTCCGTCTGAGCGAGCCCGGAAACACCACCAATCCTGTAATACAGCCAGTCCATGTAAGTGCTCTTTCTCTCGGTACCAATCCTCCAAGCTGAGGGCACCATTACAATAGGGTCACTTAGACCTAGAAACAAGCGTTGATTTCCTTAAGTTTGAGTTCAACGGACTCCATTTCCCAGCTACTGGGTCTATCGTGGCCCTCATGAATCCGAATGGGTGACCCGCTTTCCTTCCTGTGTGATACCTTTGAAGAAAGCTTACATACCATCAGTTCTCCTGTAGATATCCGGGACTTACCTCCCTTGGTCTCACAAAACTTGCAGAATGCAACTCGATACGTCGTCCTTGAAGAGCTACGCAAACACTTGGATTCCTTGCAAAAGCAGGTCGATTTCGGAAGGTCCTCTGATGACGATAATCAAAGCCGTAAGAAGATCTGCCCTTGTCTCTCGTCTTCAGCTAATTCTCGTAACATACTTAGCCGATAACACGGAGACGACTTGCCAATTCGCATTTTATGGGCATCTACGCCCCTGCAATGTTCCTGCGGACAAGCTGAAAGAGCTAGAAGATGAAATGCAGTATCCAACGGGTATAAGCACGGTTTCAAGGCCTCCAGTCATCTTCGATGGAATTCTTATAAGTCCAGACTGTGCCGTTTTGGTTGAACTGAACGAGCTTGACGGCATGAGGTTCGCATTGCTTCGATGACCGCTCGAATTCTGACTAATGCTCTCCGTCAGAGTTGACCGTTTCTGGCGAAAGGTCTCGACCTGTAAGTTCTTCCAACACAGTGGATAACAAAGGACGTTGATGGATACATATCAGATGCGGGATTGGCCTCTTTGGTCTACCTGAGCCTGCTCATACTGCTCGTCCGCCAGATGGAAAATACGAGAACCCCAGCAACCATTTCCCCTATCTCTCGATGGTGTTTCATTTTCCAATCACTAATGGACTCTTTTTCCTTCACAAGTGTAAGTCGATGGTTGGCTTGAAGTTTTACCTTCGGCTCACCAACGCTCGCCGCAGCATACTATGTTTGGGATATTGACGAAGAACAAGGCATCAGTCTCAATGGTTGCTCCGGGGTTTCTTGCCTGCATCCTTGCATTGATGTTTGAGATTGTAGGTCATCGACGGAACTGGTGATGCCAATACCAGTAGAGCTTACGCAAGGATTGTGTAGCGTTACACCTCTCTGATCCATCGTGTACAAGCACCCGAAGATGAGGCCAGAGCAGCCACTAGACCCGAAAGGACCGCTCCGTCACCTGCACCTTCACCCGGTGTTGCACCTTTGGCAACCGCAGCGTCACCTCCACGTCAAAGATTTGAGCTTTTGAGGCGGATAGGAAATGGTCTGGCTCATCCAGATGGTAGAGTTTGTGCGTACTCTCTCCGATGTCTTTTCTCTTGTTCAGGTGCTAACGTTCGCGACAAAACCAAGGGGTGCTTTTCTTCCTACTCTTCATCTTGGTCTTGCAAGCAACATCGAGCAATACATTACTCATGGTGGCTCTGGGCGTCTTTCACTCCATGTGGGTCCCGCAAATCGTGCGCAACGTCAGCCGTGGCACAAGGAAGGCGTTGCAAAAGCGTTATGTGGTTGGCACCACCGTCTTACGAACGTTACTAGTCCTCTGTGAGTTCACATCGGATTTTACCGGGTGGAAATACTGAAGCTATCCATCACGTAGACTACTTCGTGTGCCCCGAAAACATACTACTTCTTGAGACGAATCGTACGTTGCATCAGTTCGGCGTCCATTCTGTGCCCCTAACTCCAAAATTGCAGCATGGGTGTACGCAATTATTCTGTGGCTGGGAGTTCAAGTGATGTTCCTTGTCGGTCAAGAGTATCTTGGGGCACATTTCTTCATCCCGAGAGGAGTGCGTAACACCACCCACACCCCGAGAAACGTCACACTGATGAGCCCCATACCTTTACTACAGTGGGTGACCGTCCCCGAGGTATACGATTATCACCCGAACTTGATGTCCGACCCAGAAGCACCAGAACAGAACCTCGGCGATTGTGCGATCTGTCTAGAACCGATCGTCATCCGACAGGAAAGCGCATCCTTTGGAAACGAGAAAGGAGGAGATGGACCGCACAATCCTGTTGGAACCGGCGCATCTTTGCTACTCAACGCTGGCATGCGGCGTCAATATGCATTCACCCCGTGCTCCCATATCATGCACACGGCGTGCCTGGAGCAGTGGATGCGCGTGAAGAGCATATGTCCGTCTTGCAGAACTCCCCTTCCTCCATTATAAAAGACTTAAGTCTTTAGTAATACCGTCGTTATGGTCTGGATCAATTCATATCTCTAATTAATGACATATGTTGCACCAAACACGCCGAAAGTCTGATCCCAATCTGCCAGTTAAGCAAAACCGTCAACAACAGGGAGGCCATCAACCGCTTCGTCATCAATGGCTCTGATTCGCTGTTCAAAACTTGTCAAAGTCTGTACGGCCATCTGCTAAGAATCCTTACCCGGCATCGTTTCCTCGGGGTACTGACGAACTCGTTTGCCGAACACCTCTGGCTTAGAACCGTTGAACGCGGAATGGCGGGTGACTGAGATTCGGACGGTTTCTTTCTCTTTTCATGACCAGGGTACCGTGAACAGGCCTCTGATGAGCAAATGGTACGAGTCCCTGCAGAAGAATGCAGGTCCGGACAGACCGTTGGCCGGGTAGGAGGTAGATCAATATCCTGCAGTTCAAACAGACCGTCACAGAGCTCATCCACCGGCCCTTCGACGGTGTTGCTCTTTAGAGATCTCTTCGACGGCTTCGTGGGGGGTGTGCGGTAAATAAGCGAGGGATTGACGGCCGTGGCATCTGGACTGGGATCCAAAGATGAATAGGTATGTGGGTTCAAGTTGACTGTCGCGACGTGCTGGGTCTGCGAGTCGCATATGGAGGGTTGTAGAGTGTTTGGATCACCGGCAGGAGCAAATCTGTTTAGCTTCTCAGACAGCTTCGAGATCTCAGAGCAGAAGTTTCTGTGCAGCTCTCGTTGCATTTGAAGTAAACGACTGTCAAGCTCGTGGCGGAGTTGATGATTGTTAACGGCACTGTCATGGGATTCTACCAGCTTCTGCGTTAGAGCTTCGATGCGCTACGGTCCATAGTATCAGCGAGAGTGAAATAACCTAGGAACTGCCAGCCGACGACTCACCGTCTCAAGAACCTTCTGCTCTTGAATTTGCACGTAAAGCGCATCTTCGAGACGTGAGAGCTTACTGATGGCGTCGTTTAGAAGACTCGAGCTGGATACAAGAGCATCATCGACGTGACCTTTCAGAGACTGGACTTCGCTGCTGAAGGACGCTTGCGTCGCCACTTGGGCGCGGCTTACTATTGAATGATTGCTTTCAATTGTATTTTGTAGAAAACCCGTCAGGATACTCACCATGCTCCTGCAGTTCACGCTTGACCTCCGCTAATTCGTCTTGCTGTAATTGAGCGAGCTCCGCCATCTCCCGATGCCCATGCTTTATAGCCGAGACTAAACCATCCAGCTTCGACGAGACGGTGGCAAAGCTTGTTTCCGTTTTCGAGTGAAGAAGCCTTAGCGAAGCAACTGCTGGGTTATTGGTAGGTCGCGTCGGTGGAAGAGGAGAAGTAAACACGAGCCGTTTCCCGGAGAGGCTGTTTGGCGGGAGCATGTCTGGAGCAAGCAAAGGACGAGGGGCATTGGAGAAGCTTTCTGAGCTGATCCGAGGCTGAGAGCCTGGTTGCGACATTAATTGGGGGTACTTTCACCAAGAAAGCTCACGACAAGGATCTAAAGGGAAGGGAGACCAAACAAACTTCGGGAAACGGCGATGTCACGGGGTTAAGGACCAATGGCCGAGACATAAGTTGCGTTCCGTTCTCCGCCTCACCTTTCTGAGTGCCAGTTTGACACATACGATGGTAACAACGACGGCCGTAAACAGTCAAGGTGCGACACATAGGAAAGTGTCTTGATCTTGAGTGACGAACAAGATTTACTTGGCCCGCCAGGCCCTCAAACGTTGAAGACTGCTCTACCGGACATCGGCAACCACGCGACCTGGTCCGTTTCGTCGTGCAAATACGGCTTCAATGTGTCGTGCCTCCGTGATAATGATCCAAACACGTATTGGCAGTAAGCTTCCTCCTCGTCCACTGCCATCAATGTATTCCAACTTCAATACTCCACGAACAGGAGTGACGGACCTCAACCTCACTACGTGACATTGCAGTTTCAAAAGAAAATGCCGGTTCAGGTACTGGTCCCGTCGGGTATTTTCTGGCTTATCCGTATTGAATGACCTCCTCCACAGAGACTTGCCGTGCTTCTCAATTTCGATGTCGACGACTCTTACACACCCACAAAGTTACTGATAAGAGCTGGAACCGGCCTTCATGATCTACAGGAGATCAAATCAGTCTCTATGGAGCAGCCTCGCGGATGGATCCAGTTTGATGTGGGGACGGAACCTGATGGAGAGGATGAATCAACGTCTATGTAGGTCCTGACTGCCAACTTGAGAACTCACAAGCTCGCGAACCAACCAGTTATCCAGGAAACCACTCTTTGTGTATGTGCTTCAAATCGTCATCGCCGCAAATCACCAGAACGGTAAAGATACGCATGTCCGGGGTCTTGTAGTATTCGGTCCTGAGGAGTGAGTGCTCTTATTTCACCGGTGGCTTCGTACACTCATCCAACATCGAACAGACTCCCTTACACTGATGAGTCACAAATACCTTTCAACACTATAGCTTTCAAAATGCATGAGTTCATTCGATGATCTATGCGGCCTATCCAGCACTCGGTGAATACTAGAGACTGTAACGTTCGCTGTCGACAGAAGGACGAGAGAATGGGCGTACGGTTCGATTGTGTCAACGTTTGGCACTATATAACGATAGAACCTGTATTGCCGATAATGCTCTCAACGGCGGCTGCCGGCCGCCTGTCAGTCTCACTCAGTTCACCACCTTCAGAGCCAGTGGCAGTGGCAAGCTTGGCGGCCCTTTTCTTAGCGCGAGCCTTTTGAGCTTTCGAGTATTTGAAAGGGATGGGGGCTTGGTAACTGTGTACGGGAAGAGACAACATGAATCCACATTGACTACACCCGGAATCTGGACAGGTGGTAACTCACGTGGCGCTTCCACCGCCTGCCAGGGCGGGAACCGGCTGTCTTGACAGAGTAATCTTCATGTAAGGAGTTCGCTTGACTGCCGGACTACCCCGTACAGATGATATTCAGCAGTCTAGGTAGGAATTCGATTCAGAGCAAACTTACTGATTTTTCCCTTGCAAAAGACTCGTGATACGCTCTGCTCGTTCTTCATGCGTCTCCTCTTCTGCAGACGGGTAGAGGTCCTCAATGCAACCAACTTCGTTGTACTGATGAATGTCGAATAATTCAGGTGCAATGCTAGCCCCTCCCTTGCTATCCGGGTTCGTATTAACGGTATGACTTCTTAAAGCCTTCGGGAACTCCCTCTTTATGATTTCCACCACGGATATGAGCTTGGTAACTGATGTGGTACATTTCTCTCGGGTAGCCCGAGATTGTAGCTTGGATTGTTTTTCAGTACTAGAACCTTGAATGATGTCAACTTCAAGCACACATAGATCACGCCGACACGAATCACCTTGAGTGGAGGACGGGGCTAAAGGCATTGTATGAAGGACCAAAGGTGTAGTGTCGTTGGTCTTCCGTAATAGAACGGGCACTTCAGTACAATCATTGCAATCAGGTCAGGCTCTCTACCCACCACCAAAAACTCCAAAGCGAAGGTCACAAGAGACCGCATCTTGCTATGGTCCGCCACTCGCATAAGATGTGGTCCTTGCTCCAGTGCAACAGACGCCAAACCGGATGGCCCGGAATTTATTGACGTGTTATTTTCGATTTCCATGGTTTCTGACATCAGGTTTGGGGGTGGGATGTCGGGCAAAGACGTTGTGTTGAATAGATGGATGTCCAAACATTCTTTGCGAGGCCAACGCAGCTCCGCGTCGTGCGACACGGGGTTCTTCAGGGTACGGGTTCGTATCTCCGCCCGAAGACCGAAACCGCGCTTCATCCCAAAATCTTCGACCACTTCCTTTTCTTCGTCTCCTCAATCCCAAAGACTAAATAACATGGACTTCCTCAAGAGCGGCTCTGCAGCAGCACCTTCACCTTCCGGTAAGGTCTCAGAATCATCAGCATAATGAATGGCTCAAGTGACGTTCCAATCTTACAGACATGGCAGTCCAGAAGGAGCTCATCAAGGAGCAAGTACGGAATGAGATCGCCATGGCAAATGCCCAGGCTCTCGTGAATGTAAGTCTTGCGCGCCAAAACCACTAGATGTGATCACTCAAGATCCACCCTCTATAGAAAATGACCGAAACTTGCTACGCCAAGGTACGTTCCAAACTTGGTCTCAAGCAATAAGGCAGATAACTCATGCCCCTTCACAGTGCATTACAAAGCCTTCTACATCTATCGGTAGCTCTGACGAGGTGAGGTATGAGCTACTCTTTTGAAAGGGCCCCAGCTCACGCCTTTTGTTACTTAGACGTGCCTCAGCCGGTGCATGGAGAGGTACATGGAAGCTTGTGAGTAACAGGTCTTATGAATTTATAATTCACTTCGTGCTCATGCAACTCTGTTAGTCAACATGGTCAGCAAAACTTATGTGGATAGGATGGCTCGCGAACGAGAGTCCGCCAGAGCATCCTTATCATGAGCGGATTCCAGTGAAATGGTATAGAGGCTCAAGATTTAGGACTTGCATTATAGCACGCGTATGCATTATTAGGCCAGTCTACGGCTATCTATTTTATCTTTTCGCTTTTGCTTTCCGCTTTCCGTCGCCGTCCCCTTGGCCGTTACCTTTACCTCTCTTGTCCGGCTGAGCTAATGCATGTCCCGTTTCTTTGATGTGAGCAAACAACTTCGTCCGAGACGAGAACTCTTCGGTGCATACGTTGCACGTCTATGCACGTGAGCGAAGATGTGAGGATGTCAGCCCTCCATCAAGGGTGAAGTTACCAACCTCGGCTTTCTCGGCTTCATTGCTCTCAGCTTCTTTGGCCTTCTTGGCTGCTTCCCGAGCACGCCGCTTTTCTCGTTTCGAGGGGCCTGGTAACGGAGTCGAACTGGTTGAAGGGTTTGCATTCGTCGGGCCGTCGGCTCCGTCTTCGTCGTGGTCCGACTCCGATCTTGCTTGGTTGGTTTCAACTGAATCTAAGACTGGATTCTGATTACCGAACCGCTTGCCTTTCAGTTTCTGTTTCGAGCGCTTGGGTTCTCCTTCTGCTTCGGCAACCGGAGGGGATGCGCTTCTTCGTTGATCGTCGTCCAAAGACAGCTCGGCCATAACGGCGTCATTGTTCGTTTCCTGAGGTACGGAATGCATGTTTGCACCTTGTGCCTTCGGCCTGTCGTCCTGTGTGACTGGGTCGCTAACATCCTGATCGTCATTCGAAAGCCCGAGCTCCTGATTTTCTCTCCGAAGCCGGAATTTCAGCCTGAAACGCTCATCAGCTACAGACGCCAAAGGAGTAGATACGAGATCCATCTTACATTTCAACCTCCTTCAAATGCTTTTTACTCTGCTCGTGGTTCGCCCACGCCCTCTCGCTCTTGAACGTCTTTTGACACACGACGCATTCGATCTCCTCCCCCTCTTCGCCCTCTGCACCCCACTGCTCATCGGTACCCCACTCGGAGTCTAGCGCTGTATTCGAAGACGTCTGTTGCCATGCTTGTTCCACATATCTATTAAGTAAGGGTATGGGAGCCTGAAAGACCGGACTACCCGATGCCAGCGGACACGCACATGAAATCGTCGGTGGCCTTCGCATTGCCTTTGTTCCCCGTGACAGGTCGTGAGCGACCAGCACCGATCGCGGCCGTGGCTTGTTTGACAGATTCCAAATGCGCCTTGTAACGAGGGTCGCGTTTTCGGGCGAATGTAACCAGCGCCTGTCACGTAAGCAGTTAATTAAGAAGCACATAGTCGTCCTGCGCGTAAAGGCCTTCGCAGGTGCGGAGTAAAAGATATCGGCATACTCGGACGACATCGTTGTATTCTCGGCGGGCATCGTCTCGGGCCTTTTTGTTTTCCTGCTCCATCATTCTGAGGGAACAGACCACTCATGAGTGATCTCGGTGTTGCTGATTCGTTGTCACGGTGCTCCCACCTCCGTGCACGACGGTCTGGTGCTTCCGCCACATTCCAGAGATCCTTCCACGCAAAGTCCTTTGCGGTGGAGAAAGAGAGCCAAGCGTTATAAAAGGTTCGAGCGGCCTCGCGCGGGGTATTCAAATCGGATGAAAGGCCGGAAGACGCTGTCCACGGCCACGACGAGGTTCCGAAGCTGGGATAATCCACGTTCTGCTCGTTGAAATTGTTTTCCTCGTAGGCGAGGCGGGTGAAGAGGTTCCGATAGATCGTGAAGAAGCCCTGGGGTATACATCGAAACCTGTCAATTGAGCGAAACAGAACCCAGAATGATAACCCACAGAATCTGAATCATCCATAGTCTTCCAGATCGAAGCGTCCATGAACCGCATGATATGCTTGGCTTGCAGTCCGGGGTCGTTCATGCGCCTTCGACCGGGCGGAGGGGCACCTTTGCGAATATCCTCGAAGACGGCTTCGGCGTCGGGTTCAGGCGCCAGGGACGCGCGGTGCGAGTCATACCACGCCCTTTCCTGTAGTTCCTCAAAGCTTTAACGGGGACTTCCGGGCAGAGAAGCGCCGGTATGGGGGCGATAGAGCGCACCTGTTCATCACTGAGAACCTAGTTCCCCAAGTTCAGAGTTTACGGTAAGTCGCAAACAAGGAGATATTCAAACGGAGTAAAGCTAACTTCGTATGCTTGCTGTAAAGTGGCAAACTTTTGGGTCGCAGCTTCGATGTCATTGGGATTCTAGGAAGTGGATCCCGAG
Source organism: Tulasnella sp. 427 (assembly GCA_019633495.1). Lineage (NCBI taxonomy): Eukaryota > Fungi > Basidiomycota > Agaricomycetes > Cantharellales > Tulasnellaceae > Tulasnella > Tulasnella sp. 427. The sequence goes on along the minus strand of WSUD01000092.1, from coordinate 20,277 downwards.
GGACTGTGAGATCGCAGCGGAGCGGACCCGAGGACACAAGGCATGCCTTATCCGGGTGGTGTATAAGAGCGAGTCTCCGGAAGGATTTCTTTTTATGAATCGAGTAAATTCAGCCCGTAAGTTCCCGACCCAAGACAGGTCATGTTTCCGAGCTTACCAACCCGGATCTCGTCTTGGGTAGCGTCCTCGGAGACTTCCAAAAGTGTATAATAGTCCACTGAGGACTCTTTATCACCGCCTTCAGATTGACCCGCTTTGGATCCTTGCGCACCCATTGTCAATCAGGGATGTAGCTTATGTGGTGGTGTCCTGACTTGAGCTAGCGAAGAACTAGCGCGGGGCCCGTAAACCGAACATCGATTGTCACACGTTTTCTCCAAGGCAGTCCAAACCACAACCGTCACCGTTCAAAGTCGCAGTATTTTGCGCAAATCTCTCTTCATTCTAATGACCCATCTATTACCACCCAACTTATTAAAACTTTTCGCTCCTCGTCCACCATTACCTTATGTTCGACCGTTAGGCACAGCTCCAGGACAAATCAGCAACAAGTCGGTGTCTGGAGTCGCGGGTATCCTCGCAGAAATCAGAGAGCAAAATCAAAACATCGTCATTGCCAGCGGAAAAGGTGAAGAGGAAGGGGAGACTCCGGAGGAAAATTTCACCTATGTGGAGGAAGTGAAGCGGCAGATTTACCGCGAAGAGAGGAAAAAGAAAACCGAAGCCGCTTTCGCGGTTGCCAAAGAGAATTGTAAGTACTGACAACCTCACCAGGGCTTGAAACGTCACGGTAGAGATGCCGGACTGTTCGACTTTGACTGAGGGTACGTGATGTGTAACAATGGTTGACCTGTCCGTGTTCGGACACAATTCCTGAATTTCAGACAAGCCTCAAGACGACCCACAAGCTGTTGGTGACCCCTACAAAACACTTTTCATCTCCAAACTTGTTCGTACCCTGATTTGAATGCCGCATCGTACATGCTGACCGTAAGTTCTTTTACATATAGTCGAAACGTGCCACCGAGACAGACCTTCGACATGAGTTCGAACAGTACGGTGTCATCGAAAAGATCCGCATTGTCAAAGACAAAAAGGGTCGCAGCAGGGGCTACGCATTCGTCGTCTACGACCGTGAAAAGGATATGAAATCAGCGTACAAGGATGCTGAAGGTCTTCACATTCTTGGCAAACGCGTGGTCGTTGACGTGGAGCGTGGACGGACTGTGCGTGGATGGAAACCACGAAGACTGGGAGGTGGACTCGGTGGACGACCGAAACCTGTCGAGCAAGCCGTAATTGCTCCTGCTGCTGGTCGCGGTGGCTTTGGTGGTGGATTCCGCGGTGGTCGTGGTGGTGGATTCCGCGGTGGATTCCAAGGCGATCGAGGTGGTTTCGGAGGGGGCGGTTTCAGAGGCCGAGGAGGAGGAGGTGGTGGTTTCAGAGGTGAGAAGACTCAAAGTTCCAACGTGAAAGGTGCTTCTACAACTCGCTATTCTTCGACTACAGGTGGTTACAACGGTGGTGGCGATCGCTTCGGAGACAGAGGCGGCGCTCCGAACGGTCCCTCTGGCGGATTTGGCGGGCCGGGCGGTGGTGGGTTCGGCAATGATCGCGGTGGGTACCCTAGTGGACCTGGCGGTGGATTCAGCGGTGATCGCGGAGGGTACGGTGGTGGGGGTGGTGGACCTGGCGGGTTCAACAACGGATATGGGGATCGCGGAGGTGGAGGATTCCGTGGACGGTGAGTCTTCGATCGGTGTTGTTGAGCGCCTTTCTGACTAACGTTATAATGTCTCTCTTCGTTTCCTCTTCTCACAGTGGTGCTGGAATTGGTTATCAGGGTGGGGGCGGGTTCGGGCCTGGTCAGCAAAACGGGCCATCGGACGCTCCATTTGGATATGGTAACGGTCCGCCCATCAAGCGGGATCGGGATGAGAGCGGCGGGTACGGGGGTGGGTATGGAGGATCGTCACCGAAAAGAATGCGTTACTAGGTTATGGGATCTATTGGTTTGGTTCTTCTTCTCTTCCTTCCCAACTCCCCGACGATCAGCATCATTTTCCCTGCTATGCGCCCTGTTTCTCTTTTGGATTTTCTCCCTTTTTTTTCCTTTCTGCTCGCAGGTAGTGGTCTTTTTAGGCTTTCTGACGGACACCAAGCTTTGGGTAAGTAGTATATACACACGCCAAGGCATGGTAGGTCCGAATTGGTCAAGTATGATGTCTGTTTTTGGCTGGGATACTTGGGGGCAGACGGTGGCACTCGGGGGCGGCTTGTTGTCATGGACGATGTCTCACGTGGAGATCCTGGATGCTTCTGATGACTTTGAGAACGGGACCCTGTAAGTTTAGCTCGGTGGCAACTGAATTCAAATTCGGAGACGCTCCCCGTCTTCGAACGCGACGTCGGGGAGTTCTGTTGCGCCGTCGTTGCCCTTTTATGGAACTGGATCTCTGATGGGGCAGTCTCAAGAAGCACCCGAGGTCCGAGTCCTGGACTCGCGTGGCAACACGAGAGCATCCTCACCCTGGAGGCTTCTCAATACACGTTCTGACGACGTCAAAAATCGTTCTTCCACGCACTCGTTGCGTTTAGAGACCGCGTCAGCCGCAGCGCTCTCGAAAAGGAGAGCGCGGCTGCCGACGCGCTCGCGACGACGGTCGGGCATCAAGGTCATCTCGGATTACCGGCTCGGTAGCGAGCCCGCGCCGCCTGATTACTCCATAAGGAGTAAGTAGAGTAACTATGCCGCCCTCCGTGTACATAGCTATCCGATGTAGACGTCGCTTTAGCTTATGGTAGAACGATTTGTTCGGAATTCTGTTATCGGGGTGTCTTTGATGATGGTGCGCAGGAAATTCGACGTCACTGTATCCCTGAAAAGGCTAAAATCGCGTGGTCGGAGGAGTTGTTTTGAGGCCATTGGGCGGCTGAGAAAATGAATAGAGATCGGACCCCACGAGACCGCCCTGGGAGAATGAAACCAGGAACACGGCCCAGAGGATGAACTACCGGGATCCCGCGGATCGTGTTCGCTCGCTCGCTGAACAGAAACTCCCCCAGAGTCGATGAGGCAAAAGCCGCGATGACCGAGGCAGGAGGGATACGTTGACTGACGTTCGGGATGGTTAGGATTGTGGCTCGAAAAGGTCAAGTGTAAGATGGGGCGGGTGGGAGACAAGCTCGGGCCTGGTCGATAGGCGGCTGGGAACCGCTGGTTTCCTGTCAACAGCCTCTGATCTTAAGGTCCCAAACCGTCAAAGAAGCTGCAGACGACTAGCAACCAGGACCAAATACCGTCTTGCTTCGTTAACGTGGCTCCCATGTGCACCATCAGACCCGTCATTGCTGCTTCTCTGGTCTTTGATCATTTCAGTGACACGATTCCGAAGCTCGGGTGTCGGACCTGCGCTCTTCCACGCCTATAATAACGCCTTGACCACGATTCTTGAGAAGGCCGTCCCCCCGTCTAGTCGCTCACTTTCGCTCTCGCTTTTCTCTCTTATTTTTTTCGTTCAAGTCCATTTCCCTCTTTCCTTCTTCCTACTGTAGCCCTACTCCAGTGGCCCATCATTCCCTCAACACAAGACTCAGTACCCCAAAGCTTTCCCACCACGGCCTCCGCTACCCCCGCTCCTTTCCAATACCCCTCCTGGTCTGCGCTGCTCGACAACTACTCCACCAGGTAAGATCCTAAGGGTCAAACGTTGGAACCAGTTTCTCCGGCATCTGCTCCTCTCCCCCACCTCGTCATCGATCGACTAACATTCATTCTGCCCGACTTTAGGCAGCATCCGATGGCCTGGAATGCGGGACAAAACGTCAATGGTGAGTGGAAAAACACGGGTTCGCTTTTTTTGTCTCCGAACACTGACCGGATATAATTCGGACCTGAAACCAACCCAAATACCTTATCCAAAACACCAAATGTCCTCCTCTCTGCCCATGGCCCTACGTATCACAGACTCCAGCCCCTTCAACGACACTCCCTCTGCCCCCTCGCAAGCCTCGCAGCACCATCAGCAGCAGCAGCAACCTCATGGCGCTCATCTTCAGCAGCGACGTCAACAGCTGCAAATCAACACCCAAGACATCCAACCTGCCCTGTCGTATGCACCACACCCCAATCTAGAGCTCCAACATCACGGTGAATCTCAAGCCCATGACGACTCCGCACCATCTCCAGTTACATCTGTCTCGGCTGCAAGTCCTATTATGGGCCAAAGGCCACCGTCCGTACCCGCCACCCGAACCCGGTCAGCCACGACAGCCACCTCTCAGCCTAAGAAGGAGCAAAGTCCAGCGCCTTCGCAGCTAGAAGGTTCCTCTTCCATGACCTCCCCTCCAAAATCGTCAGCACACGTATCAGCAGCACAGAACTCGCCTGCGACCACATCCTCAACCGCCGCCAGCGGGGGCGGGGGTGGGTCCGGAAAGCGCAAACGCTCTCGAGTCACCCCAGAGCAACTCGCTTACCTCGAGCGAGTCTTCGCGATGGATAGGAGCCCCGGAGCTGCGAAGAGAAAGGAGATTAGCGAACTTCTGGGGATGCAGGAACGGCAAACTCAGGTGCGTAATGATGTCTCTCGAGCAGTTTTTGGGAAACGGCCAGCTAATCCCATTGGTATTCTCTTTGACAGATTTGGTAAGACTTACATTGATGTCGAAATATCGAAGACAGCATCGCATGCTCACGAAACACCCTTCTTCGCCTTCTCTCCCATCCCGCAGGTATCAGAATCGGTAAGAACTTTTTAGCCTGACACTCCTATCGTCCTCGATTGCAGTCACGCTGACCTCGAGACCTTTTCCTCCGTGCCTTTCTCTTCGACTAGGCGCGCAAAGGCAAAGATGATGGAAGCCCGTAAACAAAGCGGAGGAGCTAGAGCTGGTTCTATCGGATCGCCCCTTTCTCCTCCTGAACTCGGGATGGCATCCGACGCGGACTTGCAAGCGCTGATCCACGCCGGAGAGCGTAAGTGTCTACTTTTCAGGGCCACGTTCGGCTCGCGTAATCGCCGCAATAAACTCACTTAATATTTTGTCTCTCTCACAGCAATTACCATCATCCAGTGCACGGACCTTACGATTGGCACCTGGCATCGCATTGCAGCTAGGACTGGCACGCACGACTTGGTCGCGTACACCGCCGAGGGAAGTCAGGTCCTGACCTGGTACATCTACTCCGAAGGCTACGGCTTTAGGATGGATTTGCCCTTCCACTCCATCGAGCGAGTCGATTTGTCCACCACCGGCTACCCTCCTGGCACCGCTCTCGCCACCATCACGCTCACCCAGGCTCCTGGCTTTTTTATGGAAGCTAGCGTCGAACAGGGCCGAATCTGGAAGAAGTGTACGGACTGGACCGAGGGTCAACAAGCTAGCACGATGCTTCGCCACGAAGTGATCGGCTCGGCTGCCCAGCTGTATCAAGCCCTCAGTCGCTTCCCTGGCAATCGTTCACCTGCCCCAAGTCCCCCTCCTGGCGCTGTCGTCCTTCGCGCCCCGCACTCCTACCAAGGCGTCCCAGCGTACTCGGCGACCTATTCAGATCCCTCTTCTGCCGGATCTCACCATTCTCCTTTGCAACAATCTCCTTCTCTCGAGTTTGTTGGTTCGCCGGTGGGTACTGCGGCGGCTGCTCCCCAGTTCGCCTACCAAGCCACCCCGCCTCTTTCGATGGTCCAGCACGCTCTTCCTCTCCAAGGCCGGCACAGATCGTACTCCGGTCCAGCTGCATTCAATCCGGAGCTCGAGCCTACTTTGGAATCGCCTGTGGACTACCCCGGATCTCCATTCAGTTCCTACCCACCCGTTGAAGACCCGAATCTGGCTTACCCCATCGCCGAGCCCACGCTTACCGACCCATCTTCGCACTTCGGTGCCTCGGAGTACTCGTACCCGATGCAGCCAATGGGATCGGTCCCCATTCCCGGTCCGAGCTCGTCGCATCACCAGCACACCAACTCCCTGTCCGACTTCACCCCCGTCCCCATCTCGCAGATTACACGGCCGTTCTCGTCCCATGGTGTTCCCCAGTCGCAACTGGTCGGATCGCCATCCCATGCGTCGTTGTATATGCCGCAGCAACAGATGGGAGACATGATGCCCTTGGCGGGGTCGCCTGTTCCCTTAGCCACCTCCCACCTCGACGCCTCTGGGTTAGGAGGAGGTTATGCCTCTTTTGGTGAAGGTACAGAAGCCCTTCTTCATCATGCTTCCGGACACCACACACCTCCGCATCACTCTTATCACCGGACGTCGTCAACGGAGCCAACCAGCAGCCTTAGCGGTGCTCTCGGTGACTATCCATCTACTCGTAGCCCTCATCCAGGAGGGAGCCCGTACCATCCTTCGTCGTAATCAACCTTATCAATATGTCGAAGTATTCTCGGCCACTTCTTCATTTATGGAAATAATAGCAACTTTTGGAATTCTCAATCCGGCATTCGCTTTATCAAATTCCACGTCAATTCAAGTCTCTCCCTCGAACCTCTTCTCTTCTTCGTTCGCTACTTTCGTTCTGTGTTTTGTCCATTGGCTATTTGGTTCTCGCGTTGTCTTACTTCCCCCTTTTTGTTTGGCTTTTTACACTCCTCTCCCGACTTTCTCAGCTCATCTCTATTTGATCGAACCACTCGCTACTGTCTCCTCTCTTCTCTCGGTCTGAACCTATATCAATAACTCTGGATCTCCTAGCTCTCTTCGTTCAGTTTTTTTTTTTTCGTTCAGGACACTTAATTCTCGTTTCGTAGTACATTGTTTTCAATAGCGGTATCGTTTTCCTGTCCCGGTCGTCGCCTCCAACCTCTGTAGCTATTTATTCTCGAATCAAATCTCTCTGTTTCTGTCTCTCCTCTCTCTACAATCGATCCTGCGTGTCACAAGCTAACTATACGTCAGTCTCTACAAGTCATTGTTTCGCGCCGTCTTCGCCTCTTTCATGCTTCCACTCGGCAGTGCCGCTCTCCCGTCCCTGGCCGTCAATGGGTTGTGGCGCCTTAGCTCGATCTTCGGAGTCCAATAGCCATTTGGCCTCGACTTCATCCTCTGCTTCAAGCCGAGCAATTTCAGAAGGCGGCAAGCCTAGTCGCCGGCGCCTCGTGACGCTTTCCAGGACCTGCGATGTGCAGAGCCCAGATCCAGGTGGTCATTCTCGCTATCTATACCCAATAGTGGCTGCTCACCTGATGAAGAGCCTCTTCTGGGCCTTTGGTCCGTCTCGCCAAGGTTGCATTCCAGTCTTGGACGTATCTGTCAGACGGTGATTGCCGTAGCTCGTGTGGTCAGAAGACATCATGCCAATCAAACTAGCACGATACTACCCGCTCACCCCCGCGTAACATCCTTCGCTCCATCGATTGCGAAAGCTAAGACGTAGCTCATCTTCTTTCCCCAGCCTTTGTCATACAATAGTGGTTCGTCCCGAACACGCTCACAAGGATCCAAGTGGATCCACCTCCCTAAGCTAGGCGAGAAGTACTCATCCCAAACATGATCTTCGAGATTCCACACTGGCCATCGTGGAGATCAGCAGAAGTTTCGCCAGCCAGCCATCGAGAATTTCCCTACCGTATCGTGCCCTGAGCCCCACCGCTCGGAGAAAGAGACAAAAAAGGTTGGCAAACTCCCCGCACCTCCCCACCCGAGGACCTTTCATGAGCGCCTTGGGATCGCTGGTAGCCACGCATGGCGCCACCGCATGATCGAGGGGAGTAAAAATAAAGATTTAGACGTGTGGCGGCCAGAAGAATAAGGCTGAACTCACTTGAACCGGGCAAACCGAAATACACCCGAGCAATTACCCCCTTCAGCGCAAGCGTGCACCTCGACCCTACCCGCTCCGCCTTGTGTCTCCTCCGCAGTAGGAGTACCCATCTCCCGCAGCGCAGTCTTCCCCCCACAATTAGGGCAATTTATCGGGTCGACCCACTGGAAATAATCCCTCTTGAACCACTTGACGAGCGCGTCGGCAAGTCCATCCTCGTAGCCCGGTACTTCTTGGGCCTCAACACTCGCTTCGGCGGCTGAATGCAGCTCTTGCAAAGGAATCGCTTCCAGAGCTAGATCCTAACCGAAGATCATCGATCAACCACCCCAGAAGGGCTCCATCGCTAGTCAATAACCGTACTAAGAGGTCACCCCGTTCATATAAGTCCATCTGCTTATCCAAATGGAGTACAATGTCTTCTAAGCCATGGTGGCGCTGCGCAGACGACCCGCCGGTTCTTTGATTTTGCGGGCTTGCCGGTAGTTGACCAAGACTTGCAACGAAGACTGTGATCACCAATCGTTCCTCGACTGTCGGTGTTCTCGGTGATCCAAGCCCTCGTTGACCGCAATATTGAATCCATCTCTGCGTCAAGCTTCCTATTAGTGCATTCAGCTCCGTTTTATTCATGGTGTATCGGACGAGTGAGAAGACGATGGCAAATGGTGGCTCACTGATGTCGTGGGACAGTGAGTTGCACCGAGATGGAAAAATCTAACAGTTACATACATGACTGTATTCAACTAGTCTAGAAATACACGGTCTCTATGAGGAAGTACAGTACAGCTGTTCACTCTAGTGCGTTAGTTGGAGCACTTCAACGGGTCGGATCCGGCGGAGATCTCCTTCCAGGGACCGCGGATAGGTGATCGTCAAGACACCACCGATAAGGTTGGCAGTCACATGCTCGAACTATTGAAGACGACCGCTGTCAGAACCAATTCACGAAAATTAGGAGTAGGATAATCACCTTGATCCCTTTCGGTAGAGGTAAAGTGCGATGGTATTTCCGCTCTTTCTTCTCCCTCACCAGCTTTCCGGCTTCTACGAACTCGACGATTTCGATGTGTTGCCAAGACACTGTGATTTTTTCCGCTCCGTAGGTGGTGGTGAATGATACGCGGATATCATTTTTGGTTAGCCCTTCTGGCATATCGAATGTTGTGGTGACCCATGGAGACTCTGGGGGGATGTATGGATCGAGTCTGGGGATGAAGAAGGTTAGCGCGGGGAAGATTCACATGTGCCTCAACCGCATACCTTGGCTCTCGTTTCCACTCGGGCACGTATTTAACCGGAGAGTGAAGTTCCGGCGTGAGGCCGGTGGCTGGTATTTCTAGGAAGGAGACTTTCGGCGCAGAGCGAGCGTTCGGAGATTTCGGTAGTACAATGCGGCTTGATGGAACGGATAGCGTAGTCGGCTGCTCGTCCTTTTCAAGCCCGTCAGAACTCTCGTCCTGACTGTCGTCATTCTGCGGATAGGGGGTCTTTGGGAATCGTGATCGACCAGCGATCGTGAGTTGGGGCGTCGGGGTGGGCATTTCGAGCTTCGAAGGAGCGGGGGTATGTCGAATGATGCGTCTCTTGGTGGTGGTTGTCACCGTCTTCTTGGCCTTTTTGACTGCGTCGTCCCAGGCATGATCAAAGGACTCTTCAGAGCTTGATTCACCCCCTGATGACATGCTTCGGAACAATCGCCGCCCGTTGAATCCTCCAGGCATGGTATTGAAGCGACTGGATGACGTCTCCGATGTGATATCGCTATTGTCTGGCCCCTGCTTTGAAGGGCTTGCAAATACTTTGTCGAACAGGTCGTCAAACTTCTCCCATTGGAATGAGTCTCCCGGATCAGACGAGGCGACCTTGGGTGATTGCTGTAGAAACTGGTTTGGGATGGGGAACATGGTGATCGGTCGTGTGAGGCAGAGTAGCGAGAGAGGAGGATGTAAGTGAAATGTCGAGGAAAATATGATCCAAGGTAAGTGGTGACTTATAAGCCCTCAGAGCTCAGCCGAATAGTGATGGGAGCTTAACCACAGGTGACACGAGCTCTTGGGGGTGAGTGCGTGTCAAGCCAGCCAGGAGATCAGTCGAGGCAGCAGCACCACCTCCGCGCGGCTTGCACAGCCGAGAAGCTCCGAAATCAAATCTTGGTTTTGCAGCGACTGAAGCGGACATGCCTCATGGCAGCGGCGTGGCCGGACGGCCTCCTGGGAATGAAACCAGCCCTCCGAACAGTCACATCGCCATTGTTCTCCCAGCCGGAACAGTTGTAGCTAACCGTTTGCTAACAGCATAGCCTGAGTCCTCATGTTGACTTGCAGCAACGGCGTTTGTTTCAGTAGTCCAGAAATGCACCGTCGCAGACGTCGCTGTGAAGGGAACGCCACAGCTGCACTGTGGTCATCACACACCAGAGTTGTAACCTTAAGGACGATCGGAAAAAGAACTTGGCGCATGAATCCTAGAAGCAGAGGACCGAGAGCACCAGCAATGGTGTGCGTATTATTCATGGTCATTCTTTCCTTGTGGGGTCTGTACGGTTTGGTGCATCTTCCAGATCTGAAGTGACGCCAGGGTGAAATGAAGACGGCGTACCATTTGTTTCTAGACGCATTAAACCTTCACAACCAGAAATATGATGGTCGTTTTCTGACTCTCTTTCAATGGCGAACTCTTTGCTTGCAGGCTTGCCTTATGTAAAGAGAATCTTCGAGCCGCCTTTCGAGAAATGTCCGGGAAGCTATTATGAAGTGCGCTGTATCGATGACTTTAGTCGAAGAACATTCTCCAATTGCTGATTGAACGGTTCGACTTTGTACAGTGAAACGAAGCGGAGATTCTCGGATAGCCAAACATTGGCAAACCCAAATAACAGTTCAGACCGACCACGCGAATGGATTTCCTCAAGGCAGAATTGGCGACCAAACGAAAGGCCCTCGAACAAGATGCCACCAGACCAACGAAGTACATGCGAAAGGGGGACCTGGAGAAGATGAAGGAAGAGCAGGAGCGTCAACGCCGGAAGGAAGAGGAGAAGGCGAAGCAGGAGGCTGAAGCCAAAGCAAAGTCGAAGCAAGTCGAGGTCGGTATGTCTCTGAATAGAACAGCAGCTAAAGAGGAATATCTGATGCTCTTTTCCCTTCCAGGCGCTTAAGAATACTGAGCGTGCCGCTAGCCGGTCGATGTCGCCTGTCGCACCACCCACAAACGATGGCTCATCATCCACTCCGTCCGCGTCGTTCAACATTTCCAATGAGGAAGCCATTCGGAGATTACGAGCTAAAGGTCAACCAATACGTCTGTTCGGCGAATCGGACAAGGACCGAAGGCTTCGACTTCGCGCTCTCGAACTGATCGAGGAGAACGATGCTAAGGAGGGCGGTGGAGGCCTGAACGACTTCAAGCGAGCCCTGGCTGGTATGGAAGAAGGGATCGATGCGAAGGAGATCGAACGACGTATGCTGGCGGGCAAGAACTCTCCTGCGCCGGGTGGAACGGACACGCCAGGTAGTGACGGAGACGCTAAAGGCAAGAAGGCGGACAAGGCAGCGAAGCCGAAGAACCAAGAAGTGTTGGACCTTTCCTTGGTTCAGAAGGACCCAAATGCGCTGTATCCTCTCATCTATCGTGCGTTGAAGGACGTGTTGAACGAATGGGCCGAGGCTATGGACCAGCGACCAGGTGAGTTGGATTTATCTCAGTTGTCCTGAAGCTGCATTTAAACAATACCTGATATTCGCCAGACGCCGTTAAGCGATCGACACAAGGCAAACTCGCTGCTGCAACCCAAGTGACGTCCGCAGACAACTTGAAGCCTCTCTTCAAAATGCTCCGGCAACGTGTACGTCAATCTCCGTCCCAACTTACCGATGGTCTCAAACGTCCTCACATTGAGATTTTTAGAACCTTCCCGCGGACGTACTCGCGAAACTAGCAGAGATCGTGCATCACATGCAAAAGCGGCAATACCAGCGAGCGAACGATGCGTATCTCCGGTTGAGCATCGGCAACGCCGCTTGGCCTATTGGTGTTACGATGGTTGGGTACGTAATGATTTACTTCGAGCGGCTTGCTACGGTTCTCAACAAAGTCACCATCAAATAGTATCCACGAACGTTCCGCCCGAGAAAAGATCTCCAGCGATCAAGTGGCGCACGTGCTGAACGATGAAGTTAGTCGGAAGTACATTCAGAGCGTCAAGAGGTAGGTTATTAGACATCCCCCATCTTCTTCGGCTTAGAGCTGACTAATGGTCGATTTGTTGCAGACTTCTGACCTTCAACCAGACCAAGTATCCCCCCGATGATATCTCACAACTCATGGGGTGAAACATGGAATGGTTGGCGGCCTAAATCTCAAAAGGGATCTCGTCCTCATGTATTTGTACGACGACACGCAATGATATCTGTTATTCAGCAACATCAACACCTAAGAGTCGCACGGATCGAATGAAGTAAAGATGAGAGAGAGAGGGAGAGAGGAAAAGGGTCCTGGGGTTCATCATTCCAAGAGTCCTGGTACTACTACCGAGCCGTATAGTAATAAAAAACAAAAAAAGAAAAGTCCAAAAAAGATACACGAAAGGAGACATCGACAAGAAAAGAAATCAGTTCCGGCATACTAGGGGAGAGGGGGGTATGTTTTCACGAGTTGTCAGCGGCGATCATAGCAGCGGCCTTCTCGCCAATTCCGTAAACCGTGCTCTGGAGATGGGCGGCGGGCTCGAGCGGGATGATGGAAGCGTCGGCGACGCGGATGTTGGTGGTTCCGTAGACCTTGAGACGCGAGTCGACGACACCACCGTCAGCGCGAGCACCGAGGGCCGCGGTACCTGCGGGGTGGTACACAGGCTCTACAGCGTCCTTGACGTAGGCTTCCCAGGCGGCGTCGGAGGTGGTGTTGGCTGGCGGGTCCTGGAAGGAAGCGATGGCGTTCTTCAAGGGCGCGGTTTGGGCGATCTTGCGAGCGAATTGGCAAGCTTTGATCATGACTTGCATATCTGTTGCGAGGAACGTTCAGAGTTAGCGACCAGGAGCTTTCCTAACGCTTGTTTCATGGCGACCCACCGAAGTCGTTGCTCAAGTACTGAGGGTCGATGACGGGAGGAGCGGTGGCGTTGTTCGAGCCGATGTGGACACTACCGCGGGACCAGGGTCGCTGGAGAGCCATGAGGATGCTGATGTAGCTGGTTCCGGGGACGGCTGGGGTAGGGGAGAAGTGTCCGGGGTACATGATGATCTCGACTTGGCCGAGGTCGGTGTTTTGGATGGCGTTGGCCTGGATGTTAAAAGCGGTTTGCTCGAGCGGCGAGGGCCCGGCGGAGCCGGCTTCCGAGATGGCGGTCTTGAGGAGGCTGTTGACGGTGGATTGGGGCAGGAAGGTCTGGAGGTCGAAGAAGGCGAATGCGGAGTGAGTGGCAGCGTAGATGCCAGTGCCGTTCTTGTAGCTGCAGGAAGGCGGTTAATACCCCGCTTTCAAAGGAAAACGGAAGTGCGGAACTCACTAGGTAGCATTCTGCTGAGCGGCGAACGTAGGATCGTTGTTAAGGATATCGAAGGTGGTATATCCGGGCTTCAACGCGAACGAGTTGGGGACGAAGACGTGATCCTGGAGGTTCTCGCCGACACCAGGAAGGTCGACAAGGGGAGTGATACCGTACTTCTTCAAGATGTCCTTGTTGCCGATACCGGAGAGTTCGAGCAACTGAGGAGTCTTGAGGGAGCCGCAAGACACGATGACCTCCTTCTTGAGCTTGACGGTGTAAGACTTGCTGCCAACCTTGAACGTGACACCAGTGGCAGTAACGGACTTGCGAGAGGCGCTGTCTGTGGTGGTCGAGTCGGTGGAATCAGCGCTAGCGACCGAAGCGTCGTCCCGCTTGTAGTTTGAGCCGGTAGTGACGATCTTGGTAGCCTCCGCACCGAGGAGGACCCAGTAGTTGGATCGGGAAGAAGCGATGGTGTGGTACGTGTTGGCCGCGTAGCTTCGTCGTCCGGTGGTGCGATCGACAGACATCTTGCAGTTGTAGACGCCGGTAGCATTACCATTGTCGGGGGTGGTGCTGAGGTTGATGCCGAGGGAAGATCCGGTGTTGAGGTAAGGCTTGGTGATGTCTGAGTACCAATCGTTGTAAGAGACCTGGATGGGACCCGTGACGCCCTCTACGGAGGTGTCTACGGTCTTGGGGTCGTTCCATGGGGTGGTCACAACAGCGCCGTGAACGTGCTCCGCCTTCTTGATGTAGGGCAGAAGACCGCTCCAGCTCCAGTCCGACCCGCCGAACTTGGTCCAGGCGTCGTACTCTGCCTTGCTACCCCTGTCGAATGCCATGTAGTTGAGCTATATCGGGAATGTCACCGGCAGCGCGAGAGAGACAAGACAAACAACGTGCCGGTCAGTAAAATGAAAGGAAGAGGCTCCACCCAGATAACCGAGGTCGATGCTCACCGCGCTGGAACCACCGAGGATCTTGCCTCTTGGTTGCTCAAGGACTTTTCCATCGAGGGCGGTCTAACGTAAAGGAAGGTTTCGGGGAGGGATGTCCGTTAGCAACGCCGGAAGTCAATCGTCGCGGACGGATTATTCAGGACGAATATTCGGGGAACGGCGCTATACCTGAGGGACAGTCTCGAGCATCCAGTCGTATGTTGGCTGACTTTGAGCATATCCGAAAAGGGCTAGAATTGAGGGCGGTAAGCGTCAGGGGCGATTGCGCACGTTTCCCCAAAGATGGAGAAACCGACCTGGGGTAAAGATGAGCGGGTCGTTGGGAAGATGCTGGCCGGCTTCAATTACACCGACGACGATGTTGGAGTTCTCAGAGAGACGCTCAGCAACGGCCAAACCAGCCGTTCCGCCTGAGTCGGAGGGGAATGGATTTTGGTTAGTCCATTGTCGGCAATGGCACGCGAGATGAGGCTCGACTGACCTCCAACAACGATGTAGTCAAAGCATTTGGAAGCAAAGACGGATGGGTCTGAGACGATGCCGCCGCCCAAAACGGCAGGGACGAGAGCAGCCAAGGCGAGAACAGCTTTTACAGACAAGGGGGACATTCTCGTGATTGGGAGGGCGACTGTCGGGATTAAGAGAGGAAGTGGGAGAATGTGGACGGTAAGGAGGAAGCGAACGTCGGGGGAGAAGGGGAGTTGGACAGGGAGGAAAAAAAGAGAGAAATTAGCGAGTCGACGAGGAGAGATTTATAGTCGATGAGGAGCACCATCGACCGGATGAACGACTTTCCGCCCTGCAGCGTGGAACGTCGTACCTTGCGAACAGGGTCCTTGATCTAGGGGGATGACCGTGTGACAGAGCAAATAGAAGCATCCCCGGCGGATTTCAATTCAAATCGTCCAATCGAAAAAAGCTTTCGAATTCGGGAGATTTGTGGCGTCGCTTCTTTTTTCTCGATACTTCACCCCGGAGACCTTCCATGGTGATGGTTACTGACCCCTGCCTGTCGTCATTATTAGAATGCGTAGAAGCCCACGTCTCTCGCGTGCAAACCTCCTCTCTCAATAATGCTCCTAAGCATCGCGCGCAAAGACGAATGCGAGTTGGATGATCCTCTCCTTTGTTTACTTTTCATTATCGCGGTGCACTGTAAGGATCGGCATAAGCGAGAGGGTCATCACATCGACCTGTCTGGATCGCGTCAGCGGAGAAAAATAATCCCGACCAATAGAATTCGACTCGGGTCGGCTTGTCAGGTCCGGAAGCTCTCGGCGTCCACCTGGGCATAAGAATCCAACATTCGCTCTGCTTTTGTGTATCCGTTTCAACACCTGCTTCTATTTCTACTGTCCAAGGGTCATTTTAGGAGTTCTATTTACTTGTCCGGCTTTCTAATACACCACTGCCTCCAACGCTGCAGCCAGCTTTTTCGCCCAAAGCCGCTTCACCTCTCCCGGTTCACCCATCATCGTCAGCATCACGTCGGCACCATCTTCCAACGCAGCAGGTACGACCGGTGGTGCAGTGCTGACCAGAGAAGACCGAGATGCCCCGATCTCCTCTTCTTGCTGCACCGGTTCATCGGGTTCCTCGGTGCCTCCGTCAACCCCCCGCCTGCCGGCATATCGGACCAGATCACATCTTCCAAATGCCCAGTTCACGATGAAAACCGCCCCCCTCGTCAATTCACCGTGGGCTGCCACCGTTCCATCTTCCTTCGTCTTCACCTCCACCGGC
This sequence comes from Tulasnella sp. 427, assembly GCA_019633495.1. NCBI lineage: Eukaryota > Fungi > Basidiomycota > Agaricomycetes > Cantharellales > Tulasnellaceae > Tulasnella > Tulasnella sp. 427. Next base: position 4,310 of record WSUD01000092.1, on the reverse strand, counting down.
GACTCGTCAACCAGCTTGACAAAGCCTTTGACCCGGTACACGGCCTCTTTCGGTAAAGCGCTCAGCGCGGTCTCAAGTTTAGCCTTGGTCAACCGCGAAGAAGAAGCGAGACGGGGTCCGCCGGCGGCCTCTGCGGCTGTTAGAGATGAATTCTCGGCACTCTTGGAAGCCGTCTTGCCGTCTACGTCCCCCGCAGGGTGATGGTGATGGTGATGGTGATGGTGATGGTGATGGTCGGCACAATCGTCGCGGCAAGCTGGAGAATGTTTATCAAGCAGTCCGTGACGGCCCGGAGCTCGTCCGCCTCTTCGAATCGTCGCCGTCTCCACTTCAGAATGATGTCGCACCGCGGCGACCGAGTCGGATCCCGGTCCCGCGTCCAGCCAGAGCTTCGAATCCAAGCCGAAGATGAGCGACGGGTCGACACCTTCCCCGCTTTTGCCGTCGCAGCGCAACTTGGGGGTCGACTCGTTCAGGGTGAAGAGGTGGTCCATCACCGTGTCGAGTTGCCGCTCGGATACCTATTATTAGGAGGTACGATCCCAAGTTAACACGATTCCGACTGCGCGAAGGGAACGATGCCTTGGATCGCCTCCTACCAGGTTCCATTTGTTCTGGAAAAATCAATAGCCGGCAATCAGTTTGGATGCGGTGGATAGAACACCTAAGTATGAATATCCACGTACGACTAGGATCAAATCGCTATATTGCGCCTACGCGGTCACGAAAGGTTTGTGTCAGTCACTTCGGACCAGCAGACTCACTCGAATCACGTACCTGCATCTTAGCCGTGACGCTCGTATCCTCGTAGCCCGTGAAATTCTCCGCATCGACCACGGTCACGATCGCGTCCAACTTGAAGTCGCCCGTCTCCCTCTCGAGTTCGCGGATTTGGAAAGCGAGCGTGGCCGGGAACGCGGAACCCGACGATTCGATGATGATTCGGTCTGGGCGGAACTTGTCTAAGAGGACGATGACAAGGGGAATGGTGAGTACAATTATTCATCTGAGAGATGCGCCTGGTTGCGAGAGAGGGCAAAGGTGGACTCACCCCGAATCTCTAGTAGAGCGGTCTTCATCTGCCCGACGAGGACGCAACACCTTGAGACACGCTTCATGATCAGCGGCGATCAATCTCTCGCATTCCAGGATGAAGAGTGCTCACATGCATCCATTCAGGATCTCGCTCACAGCGGCCAACGACGACTGCTTCGCCAACTGGCTGTCGACTGGCCGGGGGGCGAGCCCGAGAAGACAAAGAACAGGAGCTATTTCAGCAGCACATCCTTTGTATTAGCTGCACTTGCCCCCACCTTCGACATCACCGAACTCGTTCTTGAGCAAGACGACTTGATATTCCTTGGGAAGCTTGGGCAGCAAACTGAGTATTAGGGTGGTCTTTCCCGAGCCCAAGAAACCTATTTTAATAGTCGAGCGGTCAGCGAGAGAGATATCTCACGACTGCAGAGCGCCTGACCTGTGAAGACCGTCACTGGGATGGGAGGGGGAGATATCGATTTCGCGGTCGTAGGAGAAGTCATCTGGGAATTTATAAAGACCTCGCTGGGAAGTCCCTCTCACACCCCAATCTAGAGTGAGCGACAGCCACAAGAGACGTCCCGGAACGGAATTCAAGCCCCATAATCGCGTTCGCAATTTGGCGGCATATCATAGAAACAGACCCGCACAGTAGATAAGGACAGCACACAGAGTAACACACGTGTTATATATTGATACAAAAGCGAAAATGCGAATAATCTACTGCGCGATGGTAACTTCGACCTCAACACCAGGCTCGAGGGAGATGGAAGTCTGCGAGCGAAGAGCGAGTCAGTAAAGCTGCTCGGACGTGATGAAATGCTCAATGGAGACGTACGATCTGCTTGACGATCTCGCTGGACGACTCCAAGTCGATGAGGCGCTTGTGGACGCGAAGCTCGAAGTGATCCCAGGTCTTGGAACCCTCACCGCAAGGCTATGAGCGAGCGCAATCGTCTGACCGTCAGCACATTACGTCGCGCCAACCACTCTCCATAAGCTCTCACCGATTTACGGGTGGTGATCTTGAGCTTCTTGGTCGGGAGACGAACGGGGCCCTTGACCTTGAGCTCCTTGTCCTTGGCCCGGTTAACGAGATCACCAGAGACTACGGAACAACACAGTAAGCACTCTCAGTAAGAGGACTCGTGAGTGGTAAGTCGCCGTACATTTCTCGAGGTTCTTGACGTTCGCGGAAGTCAAAGTGATGCGGATCTTGTGGATCTTGGCGGCGGGGACTTGAGCTCCCGTGGCGTCGTATTCCTTCTCTCCTTTGGCGACGTGACTCATCGTGGTTGTTGGGTTTTTTTAGAAGGTTTTAGGGAAAAGTCGATGAGACAGCGGTGACCAGCAAGGGACGGACGATGAAGAGGTTAGCGAAACTTGGCTCTGGGCGGAATTGCAATTCGGTGGATCTCACGTGACCGTGGCGAGGCTTCCTAGACTCCCAGAGTTCAGACTTCGGTTGCTCCTCGACCCATGGACGACCTCGAACGAATCGCTATCGAAGAAAGCTGTTTCGACGCGTAATGATGTACTGCGAGACTCTGTTGGGAGAGTATTAATAGTCGAGATGTGATACCCGAAGACGAAGCACGGTTCGATACGCAGTACATGATACGCACTTCCACTCGGACTTCAAGCCTTGAACGGGCCTCCAAGCGTCACTTTTCTGGGAGGTTCAATAACTATTCTTGACATGGACTGCGCAAATTCTCTGAGAAGGTGTTGCTCAACAAAGATGTTTGCAGGGCTGCATGTATTGGCTGCCGGGCACATCCAAATCCATCTGAGCATTTTTATCATTTTCTCTGGCACAGTAGGTAGGATGGGTCTACTAAGATTGTGAAGCTTAAAGATTCGACCCGCGCGGACTCAAGTTCGGAGCTACTTGGTGTATTGCGACGTAAGGCAATCAATCACCCAAGGATTCGACGTCAAACACAGTTTGAATTACAGGTTGACCGTAGACAGCTCATCAAAGAATCTTGAACTCCCTCTGTTACCTAATATCATTTTATCCTTAGCATTTGCTTCTCTAACGCATGAAAGAGAGGCACCTGTGCTCAGACAAGTTGCTTGGAGGTTACCCGCATTTTCAGGAGAGAGATCGTCATCTACGCTTGGCGGAAGAATCAAGGATCAGAGGTTCCCTGCGCATTACAACGCTGCTGGTGGAATAGATGCCATGTGCCGGTGCATGATTTCCAATTGCGAGAAAAATAGGTAAAAGAGTTCGACTCGCTCGGTTCCGGCCTTCTGAACCCTGTGCACCCAAAGCCTATCCCGGAGGCATCCGCGATGGTAGCCGCGATTTACAACCCGGACGCTCTAGACAACTGCGCTGAATGCATCGTCAAACAATACCACCTAATAGAATTACAAGGCGCTATACTCGTACGTATACAAGCAAGTCTTCAATGGACACACCTTAACAAGATAGAAAGAGGTTCAAATAAAATACTGAAAAGCTTAGCCGTTCTTACTTATTGCAGCACCCAAAGGCGACATCAAGACCACTTGCGCAAGCGCAACTGGCAGCCAAGCCTCTATATCGACATCTAAGTATCCTAAGTTTATAGTCAGAATATAGGTCATCCCGCAAATGCCTCGCATTCTGAGATGTAGAGCCGAGGACGGGCCGTGACGCTTCGACTCGTACTTTCGATGGACCAATCTGAGGAAACACTGGGATGCTCCTTGTCCAGCTATGATAGTCTCTCGTGGCTTGTAGCGGGTAAGGCAACACACAAGTTGGCAGGGGAGATTCTATCCGATTCACGACGAGAAGGACAGACTACAGGGCGTTCATGGCTCCAATGATGCAGGGAAGGCACCGTTCTCGCGCTGTTCGTCGAAGCGAGAGATCTTAAAAAGTAGAATATGAGATACATGTGAGAAGTCGTGTTTTGCACTCAGGTGGAAGTAACCGGCACTCACCCATTCGTCTGCGCGTGCGACAAACAAGACGTAACGGAGATGACGGCTATTAGCAAACGGCAGTCCGGACACGAATGCAGCACGGAAAACGTACTGGGGCAAAGAGAGTGATATGCCCGGAGGAACTGCTTGCAGGGAGCGAATTCTTCACCCTTGGCAGCGATGCACTTGTGGTAGTCGACGTAGTTTTGGAAGCTGCGTGAGACGTTTGAGAGACATGCGATGACAATGGCACTTTCGAATTCCATTGGGGCCGAGGAGAACTCACCAGTTCCTGGTTTGGTTGGTGTTGGGGAACCGGGCTAGAAGACGGAATGCGTTAGTGGGGAGTA